>NDXB01010190.1:180176-219652 GCA_002631895.1 Agapornis roseicollis
TTTTTTTTTTTTTTTTCACTATTTTTTCATCTAAATGATTCTTTTTACATACCGCTGGGAAATTAATCAGCAGAGCTCAGTGTGACGAGCAACTTCTTTAAGGATGTGTAACTGTCAGGCCCTCATAGTGCCCTTGCTAGAGGACGGGCAGCAGCCCTTATTAAAATACTACAATATTTCTTGACTCCTGTTGTCGCAGCGGTCTGAGAAGGACACTGCAAGAAAAGCTGGAAGGCTTTCTCCTAGGAAAATAGCTTCTGAGTTGGGTTTTGGTACTTCCTGGTTCTTTTTTTTGCTTCCCCTCCCTAACTTTGTGCCACATGGTATGCACACTGTGTGCATTCCGTGATGGACCAGCAACCAGAGGGCACATTCCTGCAGTGTTAGAACAGCTGCACGGCTATTGTTTTGTTGGCATTTGGTGCTTAATCTGCGGCATCAGTGGGTTGATCTTACTTTTTTTTCCCCACCGAGGCTCCTGTACGAGGAAAACACAGTTCTCTTGCTTTCACGTCAGAGATGGCAAGTCTTACACATTCATTAGAGCTTTGAAGGAGATACTGCAGACTCTGGGTTACTATAGTGGCAGAAAACTTAAATGCAGAATTTAGTTGCAAGAGCCGGAAGGGCTCTTTACCTTCTCACAAAAATAGTTCCCTGGATGCCTGCAGAAAACTAAACTCCTCAGTTCAGTGATGTTGGCATATTCCAGCCTAGGATTTGCATGGGGGGTTTGGGTGGTTATGTCACCAGCAACCTCTTTGGAGGTTGCATTCTTTCTTAATGGCCTCTTCTGTTGTGTTCTTCCAGTCTTTCATTACCAGGTCAAGATACATTTCTTTGGAAAGACTAATATGACCAAGACAAACCAGCCATTCCTGATCTCTCTCTATGGCACTCTAGATGAGAGTGAGAACATTGCTTTCACACTGTGAGTAACTATAGAAACAACTGCAATGTACTGTTGAGTCTACCTAAATCTGCTAAAGCCCAAGCTGAAAAATTTGTTCTAGCTCCAGCTACAGAAACCTTTCAGGGTCCCAGAAAATGCCGTTGTCCTTGATCAAGGGATACATTTAGTGCTGAAGATAGTGTGCTAAGCTCTGTAGGAGCTGTTCTTGATAAGACATCTGAAATAAGGAAATGTAAAGTCTGGCCTGTGGCTAAGCCTAACAAGAATTTTTCTGGTGTGGAAGATTTCTTGTTGTCTTTGTTTTTTGGTATCTTTATGCCATGTTCCAGCTGTGTTAAAGCTCATTAAAAACAGACTACAACCTGGAGTTAATTTTCTGATGGGCCTGAAGGCCTCTGTGTAGAAGCTAAGAGACACATTGGATTTGCTTCCATAACTGCAAATAAGCAGGAGTCTGTGCTCATAACCCTGCACATAGGCTGATGGTGAATGGGGCTGGAAGGCACTTAAGTCTTGTTCTCTAACTTGTGGAGCCCAAACTGTTCCTGGCTGGTGCTTCTCTGGTTTCTCTGAGAGACACCAGCACTGGAAAAGACACCCCTTGCCTGGTAGTCTGTCCCAGGCTTTATCAACCCTGCTGCAGAATGCTTTTCCTACAAAGACACAAAATCTTAGTGTTTTTTTTTTTTCCATATTCTATCCACCAGAACTATGGAGAAGGTTGTTCTCTTGCCTGAAATGGACTCGTGGTTCTGTTTTTCCTTAATTTTCTTTATCTAACACTTCCTTTTTTATTTGTGGGGTTTTTGTTTGTTTGTTTTTGTGTGCGTGTATGTGTGATTTTTCTTTGTTTTGTTTGGTTTTTCCTTATTCTTCTTCCTACAGGCCTGAAGTCTCTTCAAACAAGACATCCTCCTTCCTGATTTACACAGAAGTGGATATTGGTGACCTGCTTATGCTGAAGCTGCAGTGGGAGAAAGATACCTTCTTCAGCTGGTCAAACTGGTGGTCCTCTTTTACATTTGACGTCCAAAGAGTCAGAGTGAAGTCAGGAGAAACTCAGAAAAAGTAACTTATTTTGATTGTTATAAGCTATATTAGTTTCAATTGACAGTGTTTCCTGATTCCTTGTGTTTCACAGGAAACACTGTCAATTAGATAATTAGTTATAATATGCAGGAGAGATCTCAGTGAACCATCATCTCTGATTGTATTTACAGTTCTCCTTTCTCTTGCTGGATGTTTACATGGTTTTTCTTGTGAGGAGTGTGCTTAGAAGAGATTTCTAGAAATCCTTCAAAAAGTGCATTTGCACAAGAAACCATCGCTTTAAGCTGGATTTTCTTGAAAGTTGAATATCTGAATAGTGGGTGAGGACTTGAAAGACATGACTGTTGCAGGAACCACTAATTTGTGAATGCTAAAATGAAAAAGTCTGAATGAACTACTTTGTGAATTTTTTAAATACTCATGTTTACTAGACATGAGATCTGTTAACAGAAAATGGACACAGAACAGAGTATGTGTGTCTTGTGTACAGTACTGTGAATAATGTGTTCCTCCTTTGAATAAACAAGGCAGTCACTTGATCAAAGAACAGTTATCAGAGCTGAACAAATATAGGGGTGGGGAAAGTACTGATAAATAGAAAAGCAGCTGCTCAGGTTTGCTGGAATCAGCAACCTACTTAGTTTGCAAACATTTGAGGGAGTGAGGCCTTCTTCCAAGATAATTCACCTGATGAAAAGTCATACAAGGACTGGTGTAAATAAAGGTCCAAGAGGCATTGAGATATAGAGCTTGTGGTTTCTGAACTATACGAAGATTTTGTTCAAAGGACAATGAAAGTTATAGCTGCAGGTTGAGGTCCATGCATAATGTATTTGCTAGCTTTTCCTGCACAGTGTTTCTTTTGTCACAGAATTCTCCTTTAAAAGGAATTTTCTCACAGGCTTGGAAAATATAAATATAAAAATGTCCCCCATAAAGACAGTTCCCAAGTACCAATCTTGTTCCTATGGTTAAGAAGAGGCACCTGGCTCAGCCATGTCATAGAATCATAGAATAGTTAGGGTTGGAAGGGACCTTAAGATCATCTAGTTCCAACCCCCATGCCATAAGCAGGGATACCCCACACTAAACCATGTCACCCAATGCTTCATCCAACCTGGCCTTGAACACTGCAGGGATGGAGAGCTCACAACCTCCCTGGCTAACACATTCCAGCATCTCACCACCCTAAAAGGAAAGAATTTTTTCCTTATATCCAATCTAAACCTCTCCTGTTTAAGTCTGAACCCGTTACCCCTTGTCCTGTCACTACAGTCCCTAATGAAGAGCCCCTCCCCAGCATCCCTGTAGGCCCCCTTCAGATATGTCATTGTGCTGTATTTATTCCACAGGGTGGTGTTTTGTTCTCGAGATGGCACCTCACAACTTGGTATGGGAGGACAGGCAGCAATATTTGTGAAATGCTTGGAGCAGCCTGTCAAACGGAAGAGAGGAGGGTATGTGTGATCTCTACTGGCTTTGGGCTGGGGGGCTTCAGTCAAGTTATCTTGAGTGGATAGCTTGAGTGGAGGATCTAATGACTTCCTCATTTAGTTGATTTGTGCACTAGTCTTCTGACAGCTTCAGCAGCATCACAACTCTGACTAATCTGAGGTTTGCTTATGGTAGCTTTAGCAGTTTAGAATCCCCTAATTTGGTTTGCAGCTAATGATTGCCTGATGTGGCTTTTACCATGTCTGAAAAGCAAGTACAAGTCACTACCTCTCACATTCACATGGTCGCCAAGTATAAAATGTTAGAGAGGGTGTACAGACAAGGCAAAAATACAGAGAGCAAAACATGCCTCTATGTAGAGATGCCACACACTTACCCTTAATTGAAGAATGCCCAAGCACTGAGTCAGTCCAGAACCCTCCCTCCTCACTGGCCAGCAGAAGACACGGAGGCTGGCACAGAAACTGAGCAGCCCATGGCACACTGCTTTCTACTGGTGACTCTCAGATCAGTGACTTCCTGAGATTTGCATCTGTGATTTGGATCAGAAATTGAGCCTGCATTTAATAGACCTTGGTGCACTTAAAATTTTTTTGATCAATAATTTTTCTGACCCAGAGTAAACTTTGAAGTGTGTGTGGGGGCCAACTTTGTTTGGACTTTATCCACTGAAGCTTAAGCTGGAGAATTGGTTATATTTATTTTAGTGCAACTGCTGTGTGTGAAAGGTCTCATGGGGGCACTTCTACACTGTGATCTGCTTCTGCATAAAAAGGCACTGACCTTCACTTTAGGGCAATGACCTGGAAGGCCTTGAGAGCTCTGTGTATCTGATGTGTAGAATCAAGCAGTAGCCAGGAAAAGCTCAAGCGTGTAATTTATTATCCTGTTAAGTATTAAGTAGGCTTTTCTTTTTAATCTAAAGTCTCAAAAATAAGACAAAAAGGAATAAGTATTTTACATGTTCCTCTTCACCTTTTTTTTTTTTTCCCCCCACAGTGCCAAGCAGGCATCCAAAGAAAATTCTGCTCATGAATCTGCTTAAGTGACAAGAATGAAGATTTTCCACACTGGGAGGAGGAGAGTCTGTTCATCCTTGTGGACTGGATGTTCAGAACCAAATATATAGAAATATTTATCCGCTGCTGGCTTTTTGCCTGCTATTCCTAGCTATCTTAGGAGACTTTTTGTAAGGAAGTCTCAGCATACAAAGTTACTAACCATAAAGATACGTTATCCAAATAGTTAAAATGAAATCTGCAAAGCAACTTGCCAAAGGCTTTAGTTTGGGGAAGGAATAATTTTGCTTAATCATAGTGCCTTGTGACAAGGTTTCTTGACATCAAATCCTCTATAGCAGTTTTCTAGTATTTATTGGAAAGAAGCAAAGCCCTGTATATGGCTTTTCTTTCTTTTCAGGAGTCTTCTGAAACTGGACATTTTTTCTTCCTGACTTGGCCAACTGAATTTCCAGACAATTCAATGGCTACAGTTCATTGTCTTCAAGTGTGTGTTTAGCAAACGAGTAGGTTTTTCATGTGAAAAAACACCTTTGTGCGTGTTACTAAAAGGAGTCAGGAACTGACTTAATATGGGGATGAATTTTCTAGTCTGTAGTTATGAATGTGTTTTACTGGAGGTAGATGCCAGTGCTGCTTTAGCAATAGGTATGGTTTGTATACTTCTGTGCAGCTTACCCTGAAATAAATAGCAGTTGTAGGAGAAGACAGCAATACCAGTGTCCTATGCAGATATTCAACTTCTCATCTGTTCTTTCATTCCTCAAAAAAAAACCAAAAAACCCAACAAAAAACACAACAAGACCCCAACCCATCTAGCCTCCAATACTGTATGAATACAGAACTGCAAAGGAATTGAGCTACCAGAAACTGCAGGAAACATTTCACCACCACCACCACTTGCTTGCATCTTGTATGCCTAAACTGTCAGCCTCTCTGCTCTTTGACTGCAAATGTCAGTCGTGCAGCTGAGTGGCTGCTGTATGCAGGTCAAGTTGACAGGTGATGAGCATGTTCATGCTTCCCTGTACTGGAGTCATGATTGCCATTGACCTACCTTGCTTTGTTGCTTGGCTGTGGCACAGCACTAAGTCCTAGGAGCTGTTTGGTTTTCTGATGTGAGGTGAAATTCATCAAGGAGCAGGAGCTGTCACAGTTAAAAGGAGCCTGATGGTGTGATGTACAAGAATGAATGCTCTGAAAAACACTTGAATTAGACATGCTGCAAGTTGCCAAAAATAGATATATTGAAGACATTCTGCTTCCCCCTTTTTAAGTAGCACATAACTTTCCTAGTGCTCTGAGAGGTTCAGTAGCCCACTTTTAGCTTTCTGGAAGATAAACAAAATACTGGGGAGGCAGAAGGGTTTGAAGGTAGACACTTGTAGAAGAGTAATATGAGCTATTCGTGCTGGTTTTTGTAGTCTGTTCCTGAATATGCAAGACACTGTGAAGGTGGCAATTTCTCCAATATCATCCCATCTTGAAAGCAAAACAAACATGTATGCATTTATGTGCAGTTTGGCTTTTTTTTTTCCTTCAGCTGTGGCTGCTAATACATTTGGGGATAAAAAGTCTTAAGCAGTGCAATATGTTGGAATATTAATAACTTTGAAATTGCTCACATTGGATTTTCTAACCCTTAAACTACAGCAAGGATATGATGAATCACTAAGAGTGAGGTTGAGTATTAGCCACTGCATTTGAGACCTCTAAAAATAAATATAATGTTTTATTCCCTATAGACTTTACATTTTGTTGCAATTTTCTCTTAAGGGTTAAGTTTTATGGAAATAAAGTGTCTGAACTGGTGTGCTTTTAAAGAAACAAAAGCCAACAAAAACACATACGGAGCTTGGATACAAAACAGTGAAGGTTCTTGTACATGAGGACACATGATTTAGCTTTAGATGTTATTTATTAGCTGTAAATAAGATATTTATGTGTGTAAAGGTAGTTTGTATATATTGCTAAAGTTGCTGACAAGTCTCTACATTATTACAGTTGTGTGGTATTAATCGTGTATATAGCTTTGAGAGATTTTTATTAACAAACCACTTACGCTGCATGGTTTCCTACATGGTTGATATACTTTAGGAAAAAACCAAAACAAACCCAAAAAGAAAAAGAAAGTTCCTCAGTTTTGTATGGAATGGAAACCTATGGATTTAATAAAATTCTGAAACTGATGCCAAAGTCAAATCTGCTTTCTATCTTTCATGTGAATGAAGGCTGCAGCCTTATGTTTGGATTCTGGGGTGAAAAGATGGTGAAAGGTTTTTTCTGGTTTTTTTTTTTTTTTTTTTTGGTTTTTTTTTTTTTTTTTTTTTTTTTTTTAAAAAGGGCATTTTTTTCCATTTACTTTTTGGAAATGTGAAAGTTCTGTATCAAGGAATGACTGTGTGCCAGCAAGTATCACTGTCACAGGAGAAGTAGCTGGTCAGCTGCAGTTTGTGGTTTTCATGTTTTGTGCCCTTTTTAGAGCAGCTTGTAATTGAGAAAGGATCATTTCCTCTTTTTTTTGGCAAATGTCAGAACTAAGCTTCTGCTCCTTGCTGTAGCAAAACAGCAATGATCTGACCCTGTGGGTACAGGAGGCACGCACTGATCCCCTGCTCCCACTTAAGGGAGTAATAATGGAAAAAACCACTTTGACCCACATCTGGGCACAGGAGTGGCTGTCACAACAGTTTGCTCTGTGTGATACAGAGCAAGGCTCTACAAAGGCTCTTGGAAAAGGAGTGCTAGAATCAAGGAGAGTTGGGGACAGTATTAGGAGACTCTGCTTCCAACATTTGATCAAAAGGACTGATCTTTGTCAGGAGCAAAGCTTCACTCCCTGTGAAAGCATAAGGAAACCAGATGGGCACAAAGACAAAGGATGAAAGGAGAGGATTGGGGGAATAAAAAGGGTAAGGCGTACCCTGGGCCAGTGAATGGGAGGGGGGAATCCAGAGGAGGAACCCAATTTGCAGAATGTGAATGCCTGGAAATGCTGGCAGCAGGTGTTCTAAGGACACTGCTGCCTTCCCTGTATCAGTGGCTGGTTTGAGAGATTGGAAGGACTCCTACAGTTGTACAAGACAAGGCCTGTGACCACATCTAATAAAAGCATCATAATATTACTGGTCTTTTAAAGCCAAAGGATCTTCACTACATCAAGCACATTATTAGGTAAAGCAGAGAAATAGTTTTCAGAGCAGCGCAAGAGCCCAGGTCTCCCATGGGAGCCTTCAGAGCTCCATCGCTCTTCCATCTTACCCTGCAATGCCCAGCCATATCAGGAAATGTGTCCCTGGTCGCCCTGTCAGCTGTCTCTGAGAGGGCTATAGGGGAGACAGACTGTCCTATGGCGTAGTACTGTCTTGAACAAGCAGGAAGAGCCATGCTTGGCTGGAAAGAAAGGGTGAAAAAAAGCACCTCAGCCAATGTATCTGCAAGGCAAGGTAGTACTGACTTGAGTACCTAGATTTTATTCCTACATATTTCATTCTGAGAAATTTTTGGAACTAGCAGCGAATGTGCTGCCTGTAGGTGTCTTCATACTTAATTAGTAGTTTGGTAGTTAGCTGACTTGATTCCCCTGTTGAGGCACCGTATTTTTCATAGGTGCCTGAAATGTGCCACCTGGTTTCACATCAGGGGGCACATGCTTTAGATATTAGCTTATGGTCTGAAGTCCAAGATAAGTTCCTGTGGAAAAGCTGGGAAAACTTGATTGATTCAGCAGTGAAAACTACCCTAGCCACGTGTGTTTTGTGGGTGGTTGATTTCCATGAGCTTTGAAATCATGAAGGCCTGTATAAATACCACATCTGTGTACCAATCATTCTTTTGATTCACAAACTGTGATGACTAGCTATAGAAAATGCTTTTCTCCTTTCAGATACAGTTGTGTGATTGCTTTTTTTGTGTGTGTGTTGTGAGCAAAAAGTCAGAAGCTTGCTGTTTTGGATGAGCAAGACATTGCAAATGTTTCTAAAGCTGGTCAAATGCAGCTATTACAAACAAATTTTCAATCAACGGGAAGATTTAAAGTACCTGTAGTATTTTCCTTTTTGTTTACAGCTGTCAGTGCAGGGCTGTCCATATTCCGACCCTGTCAATCCAAACATAGCAATATTAGAATTCTCAGGTGCAAGGAGAGCTATCTAACTGCCACCAAGACATCATTCAGGAAAGAAACTTTCAACTTCTCTTGCTGCCTCTTTCCAGAAAAATCTTCTAGTCAAATGTTCTTTGTAGCAGGTCTGGAAAGTCACCAGTTTGCACATAAACAAAAAAAGGGATTAGCATTCTTCAGTGACTGAAGGAGAACAAGGAAATGAGAAGAGGAAGGGAAGGGAACCGCTTGGCAGAACATCCCATGTAGAGCTTGTCTCAACAATGCTTTATATCCGTGTGTGGTGCTATCTCTGCTCACAATGCTCAGGATGCTTCCCTAAATCATTTCAACTTAGCTCAGCCAGAACAATGCATCCACATCAGAAAAGCAGATGCTAACCAGGGACCACTTTGGGTGTAGCAGGTGTTACTGTGTGGGTGCAGCATATGTCCAATGATGTAATCACCCAGCCATTCATGTCAGATAAACACCTTGTTCTTCATTGTAGCCACTTCCTGTGGGGAGTAACCTGATATCATTAGTCTCGCTCCTCACCAATGGCTCTGGAGAGTCTCTGTTACTGTTCATCACCCCACCATGTCAAACCACTTGGCGAGCAGTGGGAAAGCCTGGCTGGCCACGTGTCTGTCCTCAAAAGCGCCAGGAAGTGAGGACATGTCTCACATGGCTCCACCTGCCAAAGGCTTTTTTACCCACAATTAGCTGTAAACCTGGAATCTTCCAAGTGGTGAAACAAGGACACTCCCAGATAGAGAGGACTGCCAGTGCCAGCTTCCATTTTTTGCATGAACAGGCGCTCGATGGAAATTAGAAGCAGTAGGAACAGATTCCCATGCTAGAACAGGTTGAAAAGATGCTAAGAATAGCCACACTTTTTCAAAAGAAGCATTCAAAATAAGACTTCAAAAGGTTTCCTTGCCAGGTCCTCAGGCTTTGGTGAGGCACTTGCTTCCTTCATGTGCCATGCTGCATTCAGGAGCTTTTGGGGCTTCCTCCCACAGTCTGAGAGGCTGCTGCTGTATAAGTATCTTTTAACTCTTGCAAGGATTAAAAACATCTCATGTGGCTGACTCTGGATGTGAGGAGAGGGCTACCAGTCTTGTGCTCCTGGTGAAAAAGCCAGCTCTTCCCTCACAGTGTGAGGCCTAATAAAAACCCCTTGCAGGCTGGGAAAAGTCTTTTTGTTGTCAGTGTGGGCTCTTGAGTGCTTTCATATGAGCTGGCATGGTATCACTTTTAAAATGAAAGCACAGCTAAAGCTTTCTTGCCTTTGTTCCTCTTACTCATCATTACCAAACTGAGAGCAATACAATGTCAGGTCGTGATCTGCTCAAGCACTAGGTTAAGTACCAGCTCTGGATGACTTCTCACAAATATTCTCAGCACCTCTTAGCCAGTACAGACTTGCTTATCTATGGGATGCCAGAACAAGCAGCTTAATTGCAGTGATGTAAATAGCACCCAATTATAATTAGAAATAAAAAGAGAGAAAGAGACAGAAAGACATGGTACATAATAACTCACTTAACATCTAACGGCTCCTGTAGGAGAGTATAAGACTAAAATAATCCCATGCAAACCCCTTTGTTTGCTTTGCCCTTCTTTCTGGCAGGCCAGACTTTCCGATGGGCAATGAGAGCCATCTCAGGTGTACTCTCATGTAATTTCAGCTCACTGTACTGTATGGCTTGTTACTCCCATTTCTTATGCGGTGGGAGCAGACTCCTGTTGGGTCTTGCTCTGAAGCTAGGCATTGTCATACTGATTCTTAAATTCCTCACTGCTACCAAGCTGCAAAATGGGAAATAGCATAGCTACAGCAGGTGGTTTCTTGATCTGTATGAGGGAGGTTAAACAGCCAGGCAGCTTGACAGAAGTCTAAATTTTCGGGTATTATGTTACATGCCATCATGGTTTTGTAAAACCAAAATCAAACTAAACCATAAAGAAAACAGAAGGAGCAGAGAACTCTAAGAAGAGACAAGGAGGATAAGGTGATCTTTGGTGTTGCATCAGGTTGTACAAGTCTGCCATACCAAGACTAGCACAATAAAGCTCTTAAGTGTTGCCTTGATGTCAGGAGAACATGTATGCAAAATCAAGAAAACGAAAGTGTGTACCTGAGGCTAGGTGTACACTTGAAGTGCTTTATACTGTGTTGATAACTGTTAAAAACATTTAGTTCATAACAAACCGATCCTAAAGGAAAGTGTGTAAAGGCCCAATATAGAAAGATCACCCAAATTACAGAATGAATAACCAGATATAAATAAAGGTTACAATGTAGAAGCACAGCAAGAATAAATGAAGAGGAAGAGGAAAAGCAAGGAAGAAGAGATTTGCCTTACTAAATTATACCACCCAGAACACCCACCCACATATTCTTGAATGTAATTGAGCTATTATTTATGTATGACTAATTTTTCCCCCTTTTAAAATGTATTTATAACCCAGACACAAAATTAAACCAGAATTTCCTGTTTCTCTTGGCAAAATTTTGCCCTTTGCTTGCAAGGTTTTCCAGTACAAGGGTAAAAAGCAGATCTTAATTGCCCTGATTTTATTTCACAGGTCTTAGACAGGTGACACAGGCTAGGCTCAGTGCATCAGAAAGACCACTTCATGCATCACTTTTCTCTTTACATCCTGAGCAAAGAGCAGTGATGGAGTAGGCAAATGCCTACATAATGGCAATTTAGGAAATGGAAGATACTTGTTCTTTTTATTATTTTATTTTATTCTATTCATAGAGCTGTGTTTATGCACCTCATTATAGTTCTTTGTTTTTCTTTTAACATCAGTGAGTATAAAATCCTTGAGGAGAAATCAGGAAAATGGTGGGAAGCATTCTTTTGACAGTAAATTTACTCCCTTGCTTAGTGCATGTAGATTTAAATTTGGATCATAAAAGTAATGATGTTTTTGTGGATGGATATTTTTAAATGGAAGGCTTTAACACCCAATCACATTCAAAACTGGATGTTACTTTTCCCCCTCTTCAGTTCGTAAAATCATAGAATCCAGGTTGGAAAAAACCTTTAAGATCAAGTCCAACAGTTACCCCCAGTACTGCCAAATCCATCATAAACCATATTGAGGGCTTCATCTACGTATTTTCTGAACACTTCCAGGGACAGTGATTCCACCACTTCCCTGGGCATCCTGTTCCAATGTCTGAGCACCCTCTCTGTGAAGAAATTATTCCTAATATCCAACATAAACCTCCCGTGGTGCAGCTTGAGGCCATTTCCTCTTGTCCTATTGCTTTTTACTTGGGAGATGAGATTGAAGCCCACCTTGCTACCGCCTCCTTTCAGACAGTTGTAGACAGCAATAATGTCCCTTCCTGAGCCTTCTCTTTTCCAGACTCAACACTCCCAGTTCCCTCAGCCATTCCCCCTCAAACTTGTGCTCCAGACCCTTCACCAGCTTTGTTACCCTTCTCTGGACAGACTCCAGCTTGGGAGGCATCACAAAAGCACAAGAGGGCAAATCTTTTATACAAGGTTTATTTTGGGCTTTTTGTCAGTGCTCCAGCAACCCACTCGGAAGCATTTCAGTTACTCCGTGGTACCTTTTCTGTATCTCATCCTCTGAGATGGTCCTTGACCATCATCTTGTTTTCAGCCATTCTCTGATGGGATCCCCATTTTGGCCCCTTGTTACCTGTCATTGCCTTCAAGACATCCTTGTGTGTCTTAGTGGTAGCAATAACTGTGGTTACATGGGAGCATTTTCTTCCTGAAAAATGTAGCTAAGTTGGCGAAGAGCTCTGAATAGTAGATTTTAAATAACCAGAGAGGAGAACTTGTATTTCATTACCAGTCTTGGACCAGATGCTTGGACATCTTTGGGTAGGTATGACTAAGCCTCTATGACTTTCTCCACAAATTTATTCTAGTTTGCTGCTGAATCCTGTTTTCCATTTCTCCTTTCATTTCTCTTCTGACCAAGTTTGCAGAATTCAATATCCTTCCCCCTACCAACACCCCTGTGTTCCCTGTTCCATGGTCTCATAGGAACCTAGTGAATTTGTGCATTACTCCTTGCAGGATTATCCACCTCTCAGCCAGATAAGAGATGAGCCTTTATCATCTACCTATCTAAGGACTGAAACATTTTTTTGCCTTTCCTTTTAGGTTCTCTTTAATCTCAGCTTTTGGTCTAAAAACCATCACAGACAGGGAAAAAAATGCACCATATTTAGCTAACAAGATAGGTGTCTCCACATCTTTCATGAGTGGATCACCTAACATATCAGGACCAACCTGTGAAACCATCTTCTGTTGATGGCACTGTATGTTCATTAAAAAAAAAAATAACAATATTCTCCTCTTTGGACTTTCCTCCATTCCTCTCTTTCCTTGATGGCACCTTGAGGGCTCTGGATCCATATCCTGTAAAGAATATCCTCTTCAATCTGTGTCTTGCTTTCTTTAGTACTCATTGCTGATGTACATACAGTGTTGTTAAGTGGGAACAAGTTTCTCCTTACAAGGTCTTGTATGTGTGTTGCTGGGAGGATTAACTTCTACATGCTTGCCTAGTGTTAGTCAAAAAAATACCCCACGTGTATATTTTATACAGTTAAGTTTGAGTCAGATATTTAATGTTTCTAGGGATGAGACAAAGAATATTAAAATTTTGAAGGGAAATGCTTTCATCATTGAGTTAAGTAGAGTTCATAGTGGACTGAAGGAAAGGCTGACCACAGGGTAAACATGGCATGAAGTTCAGGTCTGTCCTACCACTGTGCCAGGCTAGACTTTCTTATGTTATATAAACTGATGGTGAGTGGAAATAAATTCAACTATTTGTGAAAGAGGTTCCTAAAGATTTGTAACAGAGATTTGATAAATCCCTGTAACTATACTAAAATCAGTTTGAATGCAGAAGAGGATTAATTGCTCCCTACAGTTTAAGCTTGGTCAGTGGTGCACTTAAGCTTAATAAAACTCCAGAAATCCTGGAGTTTTCCCTATGTTACAAGTCCTAAACTTTTTTTCCTATGATACAGGTCCTTTCTATGTTACAAGTCCTTTGTTACAAGTCCTTTGTATGTTACAAGTCCTAGGTTACAAGTTTCTATGATACAAGTCCTTTCTTATGGTACAAGCCCATTCGATGTTAATACCTTGTAACATTGAAAGAATCAATACAACCAAGTAGAGAAAGACTGTGACATTAAAGCAGAAACAGTAAGACCCCTTACCCCTATCTCTTGATAAATGTATGTCATGAGCCAGTGAAACATCTTGACCTGTGGGAACACTTAAATCATTGTTGAAGCACTCAAAATAGTGATTTCAAGTGCTGCTACTTTGGGGGAAGCATCACACAGCTCCCTGTCTTAAAGAAAACCATCTGCAATGTGACAGCAACTATGCCAGAAAACAGATAGTGGATGCAAGGCTTACAGGAGAATAGTCTGAATCTGGGGTCAAGAATAAATCACCTGTGGTTAAGGACTGACACAGGAGAGCACATCAGAAGGCACCTTCTGTCAACAATATTTCTGTTGCCTTTACCAAAGCACTTTCATTGATTTAGTAACTGATTCTGTGCCATCTCCTCCTGTAAGAGAAAACTTATCAATATTGCTGTCACCTTGGACAGACATTTGAAGTGCTATTAAGAAGAATAACCAGGCACATAGCCCTTTAGTACAAGCAGGCTGACAAGAAACATGGCTGTGTTCCTCCTACCTCTGCTTAAATAGCCACAGACTACAAATCCAGGAATAACTTTTCCAGAAATAAAGATCCAACTTAAAACCCTGAACAACTGGATGAAGCAAGAGTTAATGCAGAGGAGGAGAAGACACTGGTCAATATTTGGGCTTCAGTCATTGCTGTGTGAAAGAACAATGTACTGTAAGAAAGATCTTTGCTCTTTAAGAATGCTGACACAAATAAATTCACAAATGGGGTGGAGGTGGGGAACATGAGGAAGTAAATACTGTATCATTCACTTGCAGTATTTATCAGCACCTTTCACATTTGTCAGAGTTAAAAACCAATGAGCAGAATAGAGAGAGGAGAAAAAAGCTTTCCTAGTAACTCAGTACTCTGAAAACTGAATGCTGAAGATAAACTAGACTCTGCTGTGCAGTGCTGGGCTGCCATGCATGCTCACCCTCCCAACCCTGTGAAGTTGTGGCAGTTAGCTGTGTTCTTCTTACTTGGTAATAGCACAGCTTGATCTGAGCTCCTCAATTTATTACTTCATTTCTTATCAGGCATATTGTCTTGGGATTTTACTGACCCTAGATCTTCCTTTTTTTTTCCCCAGGCAGCATGAGAACACCCTATTTTCCATCAGGGAATAGACAATGTAACAGTAAACTCAGGAATCTCATCCTTTCCTTTCTTTGTGTTGACAAATTACAACAGACAGGCAGTATTACGAGGCTCAGAGGTTTTTCTTCTTTGACTGAAAAGTACCTCATAATAAAGCTGAAGGTGAAAATGGCCTTTTATGGAACTACCAAGTACACTCTCAGGGATATGCATACAAGGGCAGCCCTACAGGAAGGTCAGTGGTCTGGCATTTTACCCACCCTGTAGATGTTTGAGGTCCTGCTGATACGTGAAGAATGGAGAGCTAGTCTCTTTTGCTAGACATGTCAATCACATCTCTGTTTAAAGTACTACAATGTACTATGCATTGCGTATATACATATATACACATTATTTAATTTCCTTCCAGCCCTTGCCAAAGAAAACTTCCAGCAGTCATGCAAAAGCTCTTCATGTTATACACACCAGCCACTGGGTTGCCTCAGCTATTCTGGCAGACCCTTTGTGCTTTTCTGGTAAGTTACAGGATCAGGGGGACAGGTTTAGGAGCCTTTGCTTCTCCTGGAGAGACCTCTTGGCTACTTTTTCCTAAGAGACATCCCCTTTGTATGCTTTTCACAAGAAGAAAAGAGGCCCTGAGCCTGCAGAATTTTCACAGAGCTGTGAGTAGGCTTCATGTCTCCCTCTGACCACATGTTGAAAAGGGCTCTTACATGTTATCAGTTCTCAGGAGTCTTGTTTGTCTCCCTCAGAGGCCCCCATGGTGAGGAGATAAGTTGGTGAGAGGATGAGAGGGCTTAGCTAGAAGGTGGGTGAAGATCTTGAAGGAAAGATCTAGAGCGGTCTGAGACCTGAAAGAGGACCTAAAATCCCAGTTGCTCTTTTTAACAGTGGTAGTGATGAACCAGACCCCAGCACTGTCTATGAAATCTACAGTGTCTGCAGATGTGCCCTTCCCCTTCTGGTGTGGGTAGGCATGGAGCAGGCAGCATCAGCAGGCAGAGGAGGGAACCATTTACTTTAGAAGAGGAAGCAGTCCAAAACCAATATAGACTAGGAAGAAATGGCATGCAAATGGCATGAGTGGGCAGTGAGAAGTTACTCACTACATCCTTGTCACATCATCCGCCTTCCCAAATATATTTTGTCCCCCGCCCTTAGCCTACACATGAATGCTCAGGGGCACAGCTCTTTCCAGTGCCTTCCTGACCTCTCTCTCCCTTGTGATCACAATCTAACCATCTTACAGCTTCAGGCCAGCTCTTCCTCTTCTTTCAGAAGCTTTCCCATAATGAGGCATGTGAGGGAAAACAGGGAGGAGTAGAGAGGAAGATACACAAATACACGTCAAAGAGCCCATGCCAGTCACTTCCACCATGGAAATGAAACCTTCCTTTGCTTTCAGGGGAAATCAAGACTTGAAATCTCTGAGATCAGCAGCCTCCACTACCACCCCTCTCTAAAATCACTACTTATACATATATATATATATATTTTTATATATGGTTTATATACATATTTGCATACTGACTCCTCTAAGCTCCTTCCCCTGCTTAGCTTTTCACTTGGATAGCTGCTGCCTGACAGTCATGTAAAGCAGCCCACCATGAGACTAACATGAGAAGGGAATTAAACAATGCCCCTGCTTCAGGAGAGAAAGGTTACTTTCAGACAAATTCCTGCTGGAGCAGCAGGATGGCTATTTGCATGTGACTGCTGCTTGTGCAGGGGTAAACTAAAGGCTTGGTTCCATCCAAGATTCTAAGCTGTTTCAAGCACTTTGTTTTAGAAGTAACATGACTGACAGGATTGCTTTGGCTATGGACACAGTTTCAAGAACAGTGTTAGATGGAGCTTAGATACTGTCTTCCGCCTGCCTCCCCAAGACACTGCTGGTGAGCATAGGTTTGAACTGGCATATTATTTTCTTTCTATTTTTTGACTTTGTTATCTAGGCACTTGTGGGCCCACACCTTCTTACAGCTTGCCTATCCAAAAAACATTAATGAGTTTTATTCTCATTAGAGTCTATTTAAGAAATGCAGAACAGAGATAGTGGGGTAGATTAAATGACTCACTTACAGAGACCATGGATGGTTCAGCAATTGGAAGCAGGTCTCCCAGTGCTAATACAAATTCTCTCATCATCCTCTTTCCTGCCTGGCATTTTAAACATAATTAAGGGTAGAAAAGAATTTTCCAGTCACCTTAGATCCAGGTGTGTTGAAAATTAAGACCACTGTAAAAAGATATGATGGAAAAAACAGCTCAAGATCACTTCTAAGAACAAGTTTAGTCCTAGAAAAGAAAAGGGGACAAAACAGCATCTTCATTTGATCAACCTTTCTTTCCCATTTCTGATCCCTGGCCACTCCATCACTTAAAGGAGCCATCAGTGTGGCGTCTCTTGGTCTGAAAAGTTGGATCCTGCTGTGAGGAGGAGCATTTCTATAGTGTCTTGAGGCAATTTCTACATGAACCTTAAGCTTAACACTGGGACAGGCTTTCTTACTGTTAGACAGATCTTCTCCTTTCTTTCCACTTCTTGCCCCACTATTACAGGCCAATAACCCTACAGAGAGACCTTGGGCCTAAAGACTAGGTGGCCACAGGCATCATTCAGGACAAGATGGACCCCATTTTCCCTAGATTGCCCCAGCAGCAACACAAGGGAGAGAAAGGGCTCTGCAAGGGTTTTATGTGTGCCTTTGTACACATGGGCATTCCCAGCCTTGCTGCTATGCAGGTGCTCTTCTTTTCTGGAAAACTTCACAAGGCATTCTCAAAAAAGGGGGAATTATTATTTTTATCCTACTTGATGTCTAACAATACACAAAATCTATGCTATGTGGCCAAAAATCCTAGGAGGTTTACCCAAGCAGCAGCCTGGGGTTTACCTTGGTGTGCTGAGGAGAGTTCTGTGAGCTTTCCCTCCTCACAGCTCTAATATAGATGGTGACAGCAATACACCCAAACTCTCAAGACAACATAAAGGATGTATTTCACAAAGCATGTAGTTTAAATGTAGAACACCTTGACACAGGAATTTTAGATACCAAAAGATAATCTGATTCAAAAGTGATCAAATGTATTCAAGAAAGTCTATCTAGGGCTATCATGCACAGAAACACAGCTATGTTAGTACTGGAATGTTAGTAGTGGAAATTCCTGGGCATCAGATGACTGGGAAAGCATCTTGGAGAAACTGGCTATGTTTGCACCATTCTGCAGGTATTTGCTGCTAGCCACTGTCAGAGAAGTTTTCCCAACTGGAACAATTATAACCTGATCCAGCCATTCTCATACATTCTAGTTGTTAGTCTTATTTACTGGCTATTGCCTTCCAAATTAGAGCAATTCTAGAAACATTTTAACAAAGATTATTTAAATGTCTTGGTTCTTATGATTACCTCAAGGAGTAGATTAAGAATGACTGTAAATGTGTAAGATTCTCTCTGCTCACTGGACTTAGAAAAGGGCTGGAGATGGGCCCTTTTAATTTTTGTCTTTTGAAAACCCCAAAATGTAAACTTTCCCAGATGTTTGATACACAAATAATATCTTTGATTTCCTATTCTAACAAGTTTAATACTTTTTGCCTTAGCAGAAATTCAAAATATTCAATAGGGGCAGTGAGGCTGTCAGTTTATAAAATGAAGGTCTCTGTCTAAACTGAGAGCCCTAGCACAGAGGCACCGTAGTAAATTTTTTCGTATTTAAAAGTACACCAACTCTATGAAGGTGCACAGTGTGTTAAATGATACAAGCTATTGCTAAAGAGTTTATCATGAAGCCCAAGGTACACAGTCCTTGACTGTTCATTTGTTAACACGTCGAATGAGTTAGACTTTAAGCTGGGGCTTTGCAATGGGTCTTTCCTGTTTTTTTCTGGTTTTGTCCTGCACTGGGGATCAGTGTACCTAGGCTGAGTGGATCTCACTTCCCTGTGAGACCCAGTCCGAATTGCAGTGTAGGCAAAGCCCGAGTGTCTCAATAGGTAAATAATCATCAAAAGGATCCCAGATCCCAGGATGGTGAGGTGACATACAGAAGCTAATTAACAGTTTAGGAATGTCTTCACACTCAGTGGGTTTTGGTTTAATGGTTTCTCAGCTCCTGAGAAAACATTTCTCATTTGTTCCATGCTGGGGGAATATTGCTCCTGAGGCAAAGACAACTTATTTCTGGAAGCCTGAAGTCATTATGTTCTGAATGCTGCACATATAGACTTCTCAGTGCCAAGTAACAGATGCTATCATGGGAAAAATATCTCTTCCCCTCTAGTCCCAGCAGGCAGAGGTGCTGGGCCCCATGAAGGTGTATTAAAAATGAGGGATAATACTTAGGTACAACAGCACGCCACATGATTAGCAGGCCACATGCTCAGTCGCAGGCCACATGGCTACCTGGGATCCACAAATCAGCGTTTTCCTATTTCCTTTTGCTTCCACAGGTTATATTTTGTAATTCAGGTTTCTTCCTCCACTGTGCCAAAGAAGGCAGGTGGTCTGATGATGGATGTGGTATGGTGTCAGAGGAATAGAAGTTAGGTGAAAATTAATCTCCCTCACTCTGTGACTTGTGCTTTGGGTTGCCCACACAGCAGAGTGATGGAACTTTCCACCCTTTGTTTCCCTCTTGAGGAGGCAAGGAGCACAGCCAGCCACGTTTATCATTAGCAACCCTCATTAAAGGACTATAAAGACAGGTGAGCTGTGAACCTAAGCAGAGAACATCAGTGCAAACACACGCAGGACAAGGAAGATTGCACAAACCAGAAGTAGCGTGTGTGACTGCTGTGTGCACTGCTGCAAAACGTACTTTACCATGCCATCTGCTTCTGAAGGTTTTCCAGAGAAAAAGCAATTGTTAAAAGCAGAGCCAGCTGCCCTCTGACATAGAAAAGTGAGTGCACGCTACTGCCTGCTTAACAGTGTGTATATTCAACTGCTCAGCTGGCTCGGTTCCATTTCACTTCTAGGCTCAAATTCTCTGGTTGATCATGTTGTACACATGTGATGCAACTCCCATGCTTCACTCTGAAAAGATAGTTGTTGTGAACACAATTTGGTCTAATCTGGCTGAATTTCCGGAATGAGTTGTACTGTACTGCACATCCGTGACAGTCCTTCAGCTGTGTCTCCACAGGACTTGAATGCTCAAATCTCTCTTGCCCCTGGGTAAGACATACATCATTCAGTGTACATAGCAGCATGGCATTGTCATGGTGATCTGCAGAAAGGGCCATCTTGCTAGAGAAAAGAATAACTGCCCTAGAATAAACACAGTTGTAATAACAACGCAATAACTTTTTAAGTCCTGAGGACACAGGTCACAATATATGGTGTCAGTGAAACAATTTTATATGAAAAAGTACTGAGTCTACATCAGCTAGGAATTGGTTTTAGGTTCATGTCTTATCCTTGCTTGTATAGGCAGTATGAAGAGAACTAGTTTAAGGCAGAAAAAGGGAAGTTGTCAAAGCATCTTCTTCTCTGAACCGGCAGGTTTCTAATACACTTCTGTTCCATTAATCTATTTTTGCTCCTTGCAAACTCTTCTGCCATTTATCTGTTGGGACTTCTCTCAGAGCAATGGAACAGTTCAGGGAAGTGCTGGGTTCAGCACTAAGAAAGAACTAAGCATATATGAATTTTTCAGGGGAGCCATACAGCAGAAAACAAGACAGAAGCTGGGAATCAGGAGGTGGAAGAATTGAGGCTTTAGGCATGGTACAAATGTGACTTAGTATAGTCCATACCTGCCCATTGATCACTCTATCCTGTTGAAGGGTTTGTGGAATCAGATCAGTTCCTGTAATGACATTTGTTGTTACGATTGGATCTTTCACATACCTAGGCCCCCTGGTAGCACTAACAAGAGGCAGTCCTCACATACAGCTGCCTACAAACAAGGAACATGGGTAATTTCTCTTTGATGTGTCATATTTTTCTTGTCTGTTTTGTTGACTTTCCCTCATAAAGAACAGTTGGTAAATCAGAAATCTGTGCCTATAGCAAATCTTTGCTCATCTAGAAGACCTGAAAAGAACCAAAAGCTGTAGTTTCATCATTTCTCTTCCTTGTAAGTCCACTATACACAGGCCTTCTGTACCACCTGATCTACCCAGCCAAGCAGGGGGATGTTAGATTGCTCATAACTTCAATTACAAACAGGAACATGTTTTGTTTTTTTTGGAGAATTTTGGAAGCATTCATACCAGAGGGCCAAATTGGTAGACTGGAGAATTCTGCAAAATGCAGACAAGATATGCAGTGCCAACAAACATAGCTATCCACTTTTTTCCATCTTCCTTATTAAAACTTCCAGCTTGCTTCTGATGAGGATGCTTACTCAGACCAAAGTTGTCTGTCCCTTTTCCCAGTAGTAAGCTAGTCAAAGGTTACACCACTGGTTTTGCATCTGCACTCTGCCATGGCTTGTTCCCTATAAAGGCATCTGGGGAGTGTAGGAAGACTGGCACTGTACCAAAGCAATATGAACAGAAGTGGTGATTAATTACTTTTCCATATAAGGACAATCAGGGAAGCTGGCACATTGACACTGGTCTTCAGAAAAAAACACAGAACTGGAAAAGGGAGTGGGAAGGAGCCTTCCCTATAACCCAGTTGGTCCCCTAAGGTCCTGTGACAGAGCTGTACTCATCCACTGTGATGTGTATGTGACTAAGTTGGCCCAAAACAGAGGCCCTGTGATATCCAGAAAGACTGCTCTCCACATTCCCCGGAATGCAGAAGTTGTCCTTCTCACAGAGAAGTCCTTGTCTCTCTATTTGCCACACATGGACCTTGAAATCTACTCAGGCCTGAAAATGACACCACTGAGTTAAATAATGGTTCTTACCACAGGCAGGCTTATAGGAACTAGTGGACGATCCTCAGGGAAAAAGGGCCACAGCCTTTGCATCTAGCAAGGTGGCTTCACAGAGGGATGGTTTGGATTAGAAGTGTTTGCAGCATACTTGCTGTTCTGCACACTTCTCCCCAGTGCTCCCCCCATACCTCCAGGCAATCTCTTATATTAAACCCTCAAGACAAAGTTTTCTGTTGTCTGATGTCAAACAACAGAATTCAAGTTTTACCGGTCTGCATGGAGATCTGGTGGAGTACACACAGCAGCAGGATGTGAGATCTAACTCCAGCTCTCTGGGGGATACTTATCACTGAGTACTGTATTTTTCTTAGGGATGGAAATACTAGGCCAGGCTAAGAACGGAGCTCTGGCAAAACTGGAAGTCATTGTCTTCTGAAGAGAAGTACCTTTGGTTTCCAGTGAGTGGGATTTTGCCATTTTTCATTCTGGCCAAAGGGGTTGTAGTACTTTCCTCATCTTGCCCAGCCTGCAGCATTTTACAGAAGTGAACGGAGAGATTTAAAACACAGTAAGAGTTCCCTCTAGAGGAGTGAAGTAATAATGTACACATCTTTCCATGCTCCGTGAGAGCAAAGGCTCCATTTTCTTTACAGGGATAGGCTGACAGTAGAATAAATCCACTTATGAATACCACTGCCTTTGCACAAGCAATAAAACTAAAAGAGTGCTAGCTGCACAGCATAAAGGTGTCAGGGCTTTCCAAGGGCAATCAATGGCAAAAGAGAAAACACCAGAGCTTTTAGCTTAATCTAAACACAATTTAACACAGTTCTGTGCTGGAAAGGAAGAACCACTATTACTGCAAAAAATAGAGAGAATACTTCATAGTGATCATGACCCTGTTGTGCTAGATGTTGTGTATCCCTTCCCTGTAGGGATCAGCATCTAAATGTGAGAGAGAAAATGAAATCAAGGCACAGCAAGAAGACTAGGCTCTGGTCAAGGTCACACACAAGGGCACTTACATGAACAGAGTTTAATTGTATGGAGTCTTTGTGTTCTCAAGTCTTGTTACTCACTATTTTTTCATTAGTATTGCTTTAGAGGAACTCAGTTTTAGCAATGTTTTTGTTCCATATTCTTTGAATACTCTTGAATACTGCAAGATTTTTTCCTTTTTCAAGAAGCATGAAGCATTATGGAAAGGCTGCATGACTCTGTAAATAAGATTTAACTTTATTTGTTCCTTTTACTTCAAACTGACCACGGTAGAAACACTGTAAAGGCACATAGCCTAACCAGCTGTGAAGAATTAATGTTTCTTAGCAATAACTGTCTGAAATCTCAATGGCAAAAGCCACAGGATTAAGTTGTTTAATTTCCAAACAAAACCCTCATGAAGGCACTTGCACTGAGAAATAAGACTGCAAATGCCTAGCTAGGAAGAGAAGAGATATGCTCAGAAGGATTTTGTATTATGACACACTGATTTACACAGAACTCTTGAGGCTGGGCTCTTCAAAATTGGCCAGAGGAGATAGGCACACAGCTCCATTTACAGTCATCTGAAGCCTGCAGCTGCAGTAAAAGCATGTAATGCTTTGGCGTTCTCCGTAGACAGGTTTAAACATCGTGCCACCTTGCATTCACTCAATGTTTTTCATCCCAAGGGAATGAGATTTCTTCAAAAACATGTGTAAGGAGCTGTTGGTGTCATTTTACATGTGAGAACAGAGAGGCAAACAAAGCAAATACCTGCAGTAGTTAAGGGAAAACAGCTCTCTGTGTCCAGGCTAAATCCCATAGAAGAGTAACACAAAGGCACCCTCAGCTAGAGATTGCGGTCAGCTTCTGGCTCAGGAGAAATCTAAGTACATAAACCTACACAGTGCAAAGGTCCAAAGTCAAAGAATTTAACTGCAGCAGGATACAGATCACATTCTGGATATTCATAAACCATGTCCAGAAAATAAGCAAAAAAAAAAAAAAAAAAAAAAAAAATTTTACAAAGAAACTGGTACTTTTTATGGGGATATATTTTTTTATACTGAATTATAGTATATCTGTCAGATACGTATATACACACATATAGAGATGTATATAGAACCTGCCTTCCAGCCACTTTCTTTGTATATGCAAAGATTTCACGGAAGAAAGTGGCCTGAGGAAGTTAAAGACAGCTAGTGATCAGAAGATACAATAGTTTGCATGATCTAAGCAACCTTTCCAAGTATTTATGAAGGAATATTTAAATAATATCCAAGGCAAGTATAGCAATAATAAATACAAGAGCTAGAACAGTCTGTCTTCATGCTAGCTGCTTTGTTAAACACAAAAGCCTCAAAAGGTCAGTGTAAACTTGGTATCTCTTATTTGTTGTGGCTTTGACAGTTAAGTTGTGGTAAATCTGCAAGTTAAGACAAGGTGTAGTTCCAGATCCTGCCCTATCTAGGCTGATTTTGTGTTATAGTTTCATGAAAAATTCACCACAAGGAATATGAAGCAAGTAATAAAAAGACAGTTCAGATAGCAGCCTAAGGACCATCCTAGGACTATCTGTGAGACCTGAACCGATAATCCTTATAGTCTGTACCTTGACATCTTTGGCTGTGAGATAAGGTTTTTAATACTTATGCTGCCAGACTACTTTGTGTCCATTGACTTTTTAGTTGGAACTGATGTACTTTCTGTTTTTCTGTATGATCAGTGTTTTTGTTATGTCTTAGGACATTTTGTAGGCTTTTCTGATTTCACATGTAGTTATTGATAATTAAAAATGTTGCTTTATTTTCCTTGAGACTTGGAGATAAGAGAGAATATGGTACAACCACTTAAGTCCGTGTTCTAGTTGTCCATAACTTCATTGTTTTGTTTCTGAAATGGGAGCTGCTAGATTCAATTGTTTCATGTGTCCTATATCAACACATGTTTTCTTTTTTTTTTTTACTGAACATTGTACTTCTGGTAGAGGCATAGGCTCCTGGGTAAGTTTTCAGTTAGCCTTTAGTCATTTTTCACTATAGTTAGGACATAGCGATGTCCCTTAACAGTACTGCACAAAATTCTAATGTGTTCTCTTGTTATGCATCTCCAAATCATGAGTTCAAATATAATCCTTTGTGCTTCAGTGTCTTTCATTTTTTAACTTTCTTTTTAACTAGTACACAGACTTCACTGTTCATTTCTTGTGTAATGGCATCTCTAGAAGTTCGCTCCTCTACACCAACCCAGAGATAGGTGTCATCTTCTCCTAGATGTTCCTAAGCTTCATAGGCCTATTGAGTTACAAGCAGTTGCCCTTTCTGTTGACAGTCCAGTTTTTTGTTAAATGATTATTTGAACAGCTTGGGCAATTTGATTATTGATGTGTTCTCTGGTGGCACTTTCATTGGGAATATGGACATTTATCTATTGTAGGACCGTATTTCATTTTTCCAGTTCTCATGCTGTGTTGATTTGGTTTTTTTAACACAATTTAACTGCCAGACAAGCTTTTTTTTGTTTTTGCTAATTCCTCTGTTTCCATAAGTGCGAGCCAAATGCAAGCATAATCTGGGTCATTTCCTCTATAGTGCAATACAAATAGCTTGGACTTCTCGAAAATGGCTCAATTCAGATTCATCCATCTTTAAGACACACTAGAAGGGACTCTAAAAGGCAGCTTTTTGTGTCCTCTGACTGCCAGTAATTTGTGAAGAATCATATGTGAACAGGGATCCGACAAGCTATCTTATGTGAACAGTTTGCCATTATTTGTTTCTTCTTTGGGCTATGCAATCAGGTCTTCTGCCAGGCCCAAGTATCCCTGTTGCTTGTTTGATCCAGCTGGGTAATCAGGACTGTCTGTTTACTATAGATAGTGCTTGCCACACTATAAGTAGAGGGCCTTTCTCCTTTTAGGGTCCAATGGCAACACAAGAGCCAGTAGCAGTTGCGACTTTAAGCCCACCACTTCAGACACAACCCTAATACCCTTATGTATGAGTACTCTTTCCTCTTCTTTTGCAATGCTGTTTCTCTCCACAAATCTGTGGTAGTGTCAGTTCTGGGTTTCCAAGAGATCTACTTCTAATGTATCCTGGTGCTTTCCCCCATAAACTACACTGGACCTCTAAGTATGTGTATGGTACGTTTAAGACATTTGGGTGGTTTCTAATGCGATCCAGTCAGATGCATGAGATAATGCCTTTCTTTCTTGGTCAAAGACTATTTATTGCCTAGGTCTCCATGCAAATAAGCTTTTTTTTCATGATGACTCAGTACACTGGTATCATGAACTGGTCATGCCTCAGGATTTGTGTTTTCCCAAATCCCATCATTCGAAGAAAAAGCTTGTTTCTTGCCTGTTGGTCAGCAGTGCCATTGCTGCAATTTGGTCAGTCACTTCAGTAAGACTGAAAATGTATTTCTTACGCAGATACTTTCAACAGATTCCACTTGATGACAAATCTTGCAATTAATAAAATTCTAATCATCCATTTGCCTTTGCTGTCTGTGTCTTGTGCAGTGTTTCTCCACAGTACAATGTTGCTGATGTCCTGCAGGTGATCTGGAACACTACACTCTTCCAAAATCTTTTCACAGAATCATAAAATGGTTTGGGTTAGAAGTAACCTTAAATTTCATCTAATTCCAACCCCCCTGCCATGGGTAAGGACACCTTCCACTAGACCAGGGTGCTCAAAGCCCTGTCCAACCCGGCCTTGAGCACTTCCAGAAATGGGGCAGCCACAACTTCTCTGGGCAACGTGTGCTGGTGCTTCACCACCTCACAGTAAAGAATTTCTTCCTAATATCTAACCTAAATCTACCCTTTTCTAGTTTAGAGTAATTATGCGTGTCCTAGGAGAGGTGCTCTAGCCCTTTCCTAGGGCTTAAGCATTCTCATGGCCTTTCTTTGGACTTGCTCCAACAGGTTCACATCCTTCTAATGTCAGGGACAAAGAAACTTCTTGCCCCTACTTTGCAGTATTGTAATAACCAAGTTAGTAGGTTTTCCTCTATTCCCTGTCTAAAGCAGTCTTTAGATTATGTAACTTCCTGTTTAAAAGGCACATGTGATTCCAGTTTCTGACATATCTGGTGATGTACTTGTCTGTTTTTCAGCCCCACTCCCAGAAGACCACTGCAAAAAAGCAAGCCCTCTTTGTGGGGAGACCAGGAGAGATGAGGCACACTGCCCATAGTAAGAGTTAATGCTATTTTATATATAGCAGGATTGAGTAGGATTGAGTAGGATTACTGTATGCTTTTCTTGCTTGACACCTATCCCAAGCACTTCTCCCTTCTCCACCCTGGCTATGCAAGACTACACACAAGCAGCTGTCGTTGGTCTTGGCTCCACAGACATTTGTGAGACTGCACTGCAGCCGTACAATCCTTTAGGTGCCATTTCTGACAGCACTTTTATTAATGTAGTGGTTTAGGTCAGGACAGACTATGCATGTGAATTACTATGCCATAACGGGATCCATGAGAAGGAGTTTGGGTGTTGCCTTTGTGAAAGAGTAATTCATAATGCAGACAATACTGCAAAGTTAGATAAAAGTAGTTATCTTTGCTGCACCTTTCCATGTAGACAGAAGCAGAGCTCTCAGCAGTCAGGAGGAGCAGGCGGCTAAAGACTGTGGCTCTGGCCATGAGACCTTGGCCCCAGAGCACACCTGGAGGTCATCCATGGCCAGATATCCTCTAAGGCAGAGTCATTCAATCCTCTCTGTTGAGTGGAGGTGGGATGAAATTGATGATGAGGAGAGCATCTTCCAGGCTGTTGAATCTTCTTGTCCCAGGGACCTCTCTGAGCTACTACTAGGTGATGGGTGTAGAGAATCGTGGAGTAAATATTCTTCTATTGGTTTAGTTGTGTCCTGACAGTGTTATGAAAAATCTCTTTAATTATGAGAAATAATACCAGTGAGCTTAGAAAATAACTGTTGCTTGATTGGTAAGTCAAATGTGGAAAACTACAGAATATTTATCATTTATCTCAGTGAGAGAAATAGCTTGGATTCTTTCTTGCAACTCATCACTTTTTTTTGTAAACAACTTCCAAAAATTATTTAAATAAAATTTTGTATCTTTGATCTTTTAAATACAGCCTTTGCATAACCATCATTACTTTCTGCAACTGAACTTACGTATCTTTTCTGTTCACCTCTTGTACTTTTGATGATAGAGTACTGACTGTTCTCTGTCTGCAGCACAGGATTTCTCTTGTACAACTTAGCTTTATTAATTGTACCCACAGCTATGACCTTCTATATGAAAATTAACAAAGAAAAAGCAGGAGGTTTCTCCTTGGTCGCAGATTTCCTCACATGTTAAAAAGGTCAGTTTGACTCTGTGCTAATTCAAGCACTTCCATTCATTAATAGTAATAATTACAGTTCTCATGCATTTTTCCTGTGTGAGAACTTCAAAAGTCTTAATAATCAGAAGTGAGAACTCAAGCATGCTTCTAGAGAACAGTCAGAATCTGCAGTTTAAAAATATAGACACAAAAGGTCTAAGGAGCTTTTCAGAAGACAAGAGTCTATGTCCTAGGCTGTACATAAGAAAGACTCACTAGATGGCTTTCTATTGGCAATCCTTACTGTATAAGACAGCTCTCAGAAGAGCAGTCAGGGCACACTACTTTCTGAATTCTTACAGAAAACAAAATTTGTAACAGAAAAAAAGGCAAACCACTGCAAGTCAACCCACAAACCAAAACAATTATGAGGACATATTAACCAGCTCCAGCTTTTCCCAGAACTTCAGAGAGCTTGATTCATTTCCACAGACTGTCAAAAACCAATGCTAGGTTGTTGAGTATTTTGTCCAAATTAGAAAAATCTAATCAGTATGTCTTAGTTTTTTTTCCAAGTGACTGTTTAAACTACCCCAATGTGTCACATGCATCTGATTTAGATTTTTCCTTGACCTTTTTGCCTTCACAAATAGAAAGGAAAGTTAAAAGGACATTTTAAAAAACATCCAGTGGGCTCTGCATTGAAAGCCTGAGTGAAGCCTGCCATCTGACTCCCAAGAGCAGGGAGACTTGGCACCATGAAGGACTTGGTTTTCCCCCACAGACTACTCATCTGTATTACCAAGCACTTCCAGCTCACAGACCTGACCTCTTTATTGTTGTTCACACGAACTTTGCACAGGGTGCCTGGTCCTGGACATTTGTGCTACCTGCCAACAGCACGTAGTTGCAGCTATTTCTGAAGCTGTGGGCAGCGCAGCCTCAAAGGTTGATTTCTCCCTTGGTGATTATTTGGTTCTCAGAGCCAGTGCACCCACAGAAAAATGGTTCTTTTGAGTTGCAATGAATCCCTGTCCATGTTGTGCCCATTTGTCACAAACAGAATTTTTCATCAATGGAAAACCACAGCCTACAGAATATCCTTCTCTCTGCCCCGTTTGTGCAGCACAGAAATAGACCATGGGACATTTCTTCACCTGCTATCATGTATATATATCATGTATATATATCATGTATATAACAGTATAGCCAGCTGGATGTGTACTCTGCTATAGGGCGAGGGAAGAGAATGCAGGATTTGCTTCCCCTGGCAAGCCATGACTGCTGACTTCACTTGGGCTGCAAGCAGACGTCTGCTCTGGCAGCATTTGGGCATAGTGGTTGACAGCACTAGACAAGCTCAGAGGAGAGGATAGGAGAGCAGGAGAGTTGGATTATAAATGTGCATTCAGAGCTTTGCTGGGATAGCTGTGCTGGACTGTGAAAGGCTGAGACAGATCCACACCACATTTAAGGTTTTTGGGCAGCTCCCTTTGGCATGTCATCGATACGTAGATGTATGTCTGTGTGAGCATTTTTGACACCTTTTTATACATATTTCCAGATCCCATCTGCAACAAAGGTTCTCAGGATTGAAGGGAATCAGACTTATCACCAACCACATTTTTAAATCTAGAGTTGTTGCTATAATTTTGACTGATGTGTTTAAGAACCTTGCCCATGTTGCTGTTGTTTGGTTTTCTATGGGCAGTCCAAAATAATGCTGTTTCCCTCTCCAGAAGACAGCCAGTTTGAGTGTTAGGCACAAAAGGACAGCTGGATAGAGCCAGAAGTCCGCATACAAGGAAACAACACTGATTAGCATGGAAAACATTATTTTGTTATCCCTGCAACCTGGTTTGGGAGGCATCTCAGCAAAAGGGAGCGCTTAGGAGTGCTGGAAAGAAAAATGTGGTAGTTATTGCAGATGTTAATCATTGCAGACAGGACACATGTTCTCATCTGACTAGCCTCAGTCTTAATCCTTAAAAACCCTGCTGTAGTGAAGTTTGCAGAGGTTCTGAAAGGCTGCAATGACTTCTGATGTGCTCCACAAGGTAAACATTAGGGTATGAGCAGGCTCTGAGAGATCTTCAAAAGAGAAGCCAAGCAGCTTACACTGAGCAAGAGAAGCCAGCCAGCTTTACAAAGAGATAAGAGTCCTCAGGAAGGTGGAAAAAAAAGGTAGACTATTACCAGTGTCAGTAATGTGTGTGTGTTCTTTCAAGAAGGCTTGTGTCCATGGTTAGTTCACCATAGCACTTGTGGAAAAGGACACTGGAGCAGCATACCCTTAGCCTTTTCCAGTATCAGCTGCAAAGCAGGATAATGGGAAGATAATCATTATAAAAGACACATCTTTTATCTGCTGGTTTGTTGCCCTAGGAGGGACACTTTTAGGTGAGAAAAACAGGGATAAAAAGGTCAGACAGGGAAACCCCTCTGGTGTTGAATTTGGACAATTCATCCTTCTATGGCTACATTTAGCTCATGTGGTGAGTATGTGTTCCAGTTTCCTCATATCATGCCCAAAACCCTCATGAATAATTTTTCTCCAAGTGGACTTTTTCATTAAGATTCAGAAGCAAGCTTGTATTTGGCATTTTTCTTAGTTCTTTACTTTGAAGACTTTTCATTCTGGGGCAGGACAACTTCCTTCTCTGATTCAGATCATGTTTATAACTTGGTTTGTACCAGCGACAAATTCAAAGAATGCCTTTTTATTTGTGAAATGGATTTATTTTGCCAGTTTACATCTATGTAATCTCAAATTTCAAGACCTTCAGAGATGGGAGAAATTATTCTTTTTTTAACTATATAGATATAGGTACTATCATGGGGTTTTCTTCAGCATTCAAATTTGACAGTCTTGGCTTCCAAAGGAGTCTAAGGGAATTGATCTTCCAACTCCCACCTTCTTAGCACACCACAAATTCTCCTGGAATGACAAAAATATTAAACGGTTGCAGACCTAATTTAGATAGTGTCTGAAACACTTCAGACACCATTCAGATATGAGGCAACACAATCACAAATTCAATATAATACCTTTTTCTCTCTTTTCTAGGACTGCACATCAACTATATTTATTGCCTAAAAACTGAGGAGTTTCTCTTGTACTTAGATCTTTCTCAGTGCTAAATTCAGTATCCGAAGTTTAATAAATTATTGCAATCTCAACCATACCTTCTTAAATAATCAGAATTGAAAGATGTGCTGTGCATTTAAGCCACTGTTTTGTAAGCTGCTTGAGACAAGTCAGGAGGTGGAGCAGATGAGGTACCATAATGCTGCCTGTCCTGCCATTGCCTCCTGTTAGATTGTTTTAACTACCCCACTTGGCTGATGAAATTTTCTCTTTCTCCCAGCAAAGACTTATTAACTGCCTTAGCTTTCAGCTAGCCCAGCAAACTTGGAAATGTTGTCTCTTGCACAGTGCAATTCAGGTCTCTCTTGCTTTGATTTTAATGAAATTCACATAATGGTAGTCAGAAATCTTTGCTTTTCTTTAGTACTTTTTAATTAAGTCATACATCTGCGGGCTTTGAACCAGCACATTTTTCCTGTGATTAATTACATTTCATCAGATTCAGTCTCTCTTTATTTTTGTTTGTTTGGTTGGTTGGCTTTTTGTTTTGTTTTCCTGTGGGGAAAAGCATTAAAATAAAAAATAAAGGAAGTAAGACAAATGCAGTTTTGATTCCCCACCTTTCATGTGATGTATTGGATGTTAAAGGAAGTCAGTCTCTCCTAACTGTGGTACTAACTGCTTTTGAATTGCTTCATCTATTTTAACATTACATTCTCAGTTCTTTATGTGCAGACCTCCTTCGATTTCAGCTGCTTCACTTCTGACAAAGGCACTACTCAGTTTGAAGACAGGTACTGTTTGGACTAGTTCCGGAGATAGGAAAACCCTGTCTGTACTTACTTGGATTGCCAAGAAATATTCACTGTATTTGGTGTATTATTGCCTGTCAGGAAAAAGGAGTTACACTATCAGATGAGTGTGGAAGATAGCTTTGTATATTATCTTAATTTATTATCTGCAGTCTGATGAGACTAGAGAGTGTGAAAATGTTCCCCATCGTGTTGGGAGGAAAATTACATTTCCTGCAGGAGGTTCAAGGAAAGAAATTTGGTTCACACTAGCTACCCTGTACCTGGCACTTCTGGGGAAAGCATCATGATTCAGATCACTTTCATTAGATGCTTAAGGAAGATGATAGACATATCCTACTTCAGTAAGAAATAATGTCCATTTCCAAAGTACTTCAAAACTAGCAGGACTGGAACAGACTAAGGAAAAAACCCAGGCAACCTAGAATTAAAGTGATTCAGGCCAGGCCAAACAAGAGGTGGTGAGAGGGGCAGAGGTATGAAGTTGCTACCCACTGAACAAGTAAGCATCACAGAAAATATTTAGTAAGAGATATCTGAGTCCTGAGTTTTTGAGTTTACCCAAAATTGCCTTTCAGTTATCCTGGTCAGATTACACTTTTAAGTCCCGTATGGTTTTTGTGGACAAATCTAAATGGATCCTGCTGCCATCTGTGCTTACAGTTTCTTCTCAGGAAGAACAATTGTATTTGAATAGGTTGTCCTGATCCAGTTTAATGAGGAGCTCCACCAAAGAAAAATTACATTATTTTGAGAGGCATGCACAGAGAGTTAGAAAAGTTTGTTTCAAAGTAAGGATGACATCAGCTCAAAGTCCAGTATTGAACAGCAGACCAACATCTCTGTGACTTCTGTAGACAAATTCTTGATTATTATCAGGAATGTACAGCAATTTCTGCAGAACTCATTGATGCTGACACTGCTGGTCTTGCCATTTGCTCTCTAAATCTGACAGAAGCAGACATCTTCTTGTGTTTCTTATCTACACTGAAATCACTGTAGCACCTATCAGAGTGTAGCGTTCAAGGCAAGAGGAAATATACACTCACGTAATGCAAATGCTAATGTCAACAGCCTTGTGAGTTCACTCAGCAGTTCCTGTACCACATCTGCATCTTTTAATCAAGTGAAAACTTACTATCGAAAATATAATATGCTGCCATGTCATGCATCATACCAGTAGCTAGCTGATTCCCTGTTAGAACTTGTATCTGAGTTGTTCAAGTCTATGGAGTTTGGAGCAAGTTCAGGTTTGGAACGATAGCTTGAGAAGGCTTCACATAACAGAAATCCTTTACGTTGTAGATCATGTACATACAACTTTAATTGAAACACTTATTCACTTTTACTTTCTTCATCTTCGTAATCTGAGCAATTTCTATGTAGCTTTTATGCTAGGAAAATTTTGTATAAGTGGATCACATTTTCTTTTCTTCTAGTCAATATGCCCTGTTCTCAGTAGATAAAAATCTACCCTGAAAATTAAGGTCATCATCCTTTTAAAGCTCAAAAATCATAGTGCACAGAAATTATTGTTGACTTCACAGTAAGCCTAGTCATATTCAGAGCATGCCATTTTTGTACACGGAAATTGCACTCCAGATAGTGGTCAAAAGAGGAGGCTATTTGCAGCCTCCACTTCAGATAGCCAGGGGATAATGTGTTCACATGGACAGAAGCCAGAAAATAGTAGATGCGAGCATCTTAGCGAGCCATCATCTAATACCAAGATCTAAAGTGACACATAGTAAGAATAACAATGACATTATTCTCTGCTTGTAGGGCCAATTATTGCCTATAATTCATGATGTTCCAGTTACAGATGAGGCAGTTTTTCCATTACAAACTTCTTCTGTGTGTCTGTCATTTGAGGCTGACATTTCTCATAGTAGCTGCCAGTCCAGTCATAAGAGCATTTTATGATTAATGAGGTAATGAAATAATTATTTTGCTTTTTCTGAGGTGCTTCAAATCCCAGAGACATAGTTTACAAGAGGGAAACGTGGGATGGCTCAGGCTTCTGATAGCAAATTCTACTGCTGCTCAGCTATACACAGTGATTTTTTACTACAATACCAGAGTTACATAAAGCAGCAGAACATTAGTGTCTTTTCTGATTTGCAACCTGGCCCACAGATTTTTCTGAAAGTAAGCCTGATTGAAATGCAAAGGGAACCTGAAAAAGGTTACAGAAGTCAATACAGTTTGGTTTTAAGCATTTTTGTACAACGCTAGATTTGGTTTTACAGTTTTCTGATCTGTTATTATTTGTGAACACTAGTTTTTAGGGTCTCCAACTGGTATCAAGATCCCCTTGGCACTTAGTATGTACATAATGCAGGAGTTTTGAAGGCATGAAGGAAAGCAGGAATGCTTAAGCAGACAAGGGTGTTCTAGGATGGGAAAGAGTTGGCTGACAGGAATAGGATAGAGGCCTATCCTGAGAGAAATAGAGAAAGCATGTAAAGAAATTACTGTTTTTCTAGTAAAAGAAATAGGGAAACCCAAATGAGAAAAGATTGCAAGTTCAAAACAAAGAAAAGGACATGACTCCTCACATAATATGTAGGTAAGCCGTGGGTGTCCTTGCTCTGAGATGTTATTATGGGGTTGATTTTGCATGAATTCAAGAGGAGACAAATTCATGAAAGAAAACTTTTCATGTCCCAGGTGGAGGGTGCCTAACATGTAGAAAAATGATAGTGGCTTATGAAGTTTCCAGAGCCACAAATCTCTTAATGTCTATGATAATATTTTGTGGTAGTATCATTGTGGGTCTGTTCTGGCCTAACATGTCTTCTTGGATTTTGTATGTTGCTGAGATTTAGGACTAAGTGGGGCTTTTGGTGTGATCCAGTGTGTCTGTTTTATGTGCTTTATATTACAGTCCTTGAACTGTTTCTCAGAAAGAGACATGGGCACTGGGGAGGAAACCTGTATAGAAGTAGTTGTTGCTCTCAACATAAGTCTGGTAGGATTCAGAGCATGTCAGCTTCTCATAATGGAATTATAGAATACCTAAACAAATTTTGGCAATTAAAGGTGCTGTAAACCTCATTATTTCCTCACGTGTGCACAAGGGCAGCCCAGAATAACTCAATTGCATGTATCTGGAAAATGAGCGGGCAATCTTTGGATGTGTCTGTTTCATAATAAAAAAATAGTTCTTGGTGAATCTCAGCTTCCCTGAATTGCTAAGTCACTCTCCAGGATGGGTCAAGAAAATCCTATGGACCTAGTAAGTAATTGATATCTATATTATGATGGCTAAGGCTGTCATTGATCTGCACCTTTCTGTGTCACCAGAAATTTAGATAGCCAAGCCTTAATTCAAGGACATTACTGAGTCTGATGATCCCAAGCTGTCTGCTGATTGGGTTTGGAAATATTTTGAGGTGGATGAAACCTGGTATTCTTCCATAGCTCTAAGGAGTTCAGAGCCTGTGTATTAAATATGATAGTTATACTGTGAATTCCACAAAATAGTCTACCCAAAACCTGCAAAGTCCAGAGTTCTTATATCCAAGTGACAAAGCATAGTCCTGCAGGTTTTATACAGAATATATGCCAGCAATGAAAAGGGAAGGGAGATCCATAGATTCATTGACAGATACTCTCTGTATTTGAGAAGCTAATGCTTTTTTGGCATTTGTAGTGTTTTCTGACTGTATCAAATACTCTTCTATTAAGAAACTGAGTGTAACACTGTATTGGTAAGTGGACTGAGAGCTTGTTGTCTTTGAGGAGTCATGGATCTGCAGATCCCTCGTGAAGGGATAGGTGAAGCTTTCTGGAAGGTCTAAGCTAGACTGGTACTTTAGCAAAGGGTTAAGCTGAAGTTTAAGAGCGATTGATGAATGACAGGCATAAATATGTATGATCACTTTCTGCTGAACCTAAAACCTGGGGGTGACCCTGTCATGGTTTAATTCTTAGACTAAAACCAAAACACAGTGCTGTACCAGCCACTAGGAAGAATATTAACTCTATCCCAGCTGAAAACAGGACAGACCCAAAGGGAAAACCGTAAGAGAGAACATATTTAAAAGAAGGATTTTACCAAATGCAGAGACTCTTCTATCTGTACTCACCTTTGGAGTCACGGTCTGTTAACCTATACCTATCCTTAAAAACACTTCATAGGCTTTTCACTGAGAACATACAGAGGCTCCCATTGCCAGCAATGTCTGCTCACAAACTTTGTTGAATAAGGAAACTTGGAATCATGTATTCAAATTTTTGCTTAAGAGTTCAGTAGAATGAGTTTGCAAAGTCTTGCTATCATGTTAAAGAAGAGAACCAGTGTCTGCAATTAACCAAGGGAGAAAGGATTTCCAGTAAAATTTATTTCTTGTAGGCAGCCATTTTAAGCTGCCTAATACTAGCAGTCTTTGACAGACAGCAGTGCAGACTGATTGTCTACTTACATAAACATACTTTCAGGAGGAGTAGAAGTAAGTTTTCTGAATTATGTTAACTCCTGATAATCTCTTCCACTAAGCTTCCATTCATAATAGCTTTCTTTACTGAATTTTTACCTATTCTCTGTACTTCAGTGTTTATCTTTAAACTTGCCAGAAATTTGGCATCCAGATGCTTAAGCCTCTAGAAAGAATCACAGTCCTAAAGACTACAAAGCTCTAAGTTGTATTACTCAGTTTTGTGTTGTAACATCACCTAACTGCCAAAGACTCAACTTGTATTTTAATTTGTTGTGTTATTAAGCTCACTAGAGGGAAGAGAAAGGTAAATAAAAAGGAAGTGGTTTTACGAAGAACAGCGAAATGGTTTTGTGAAGAGCTTAACTTACATCTAGGACATCTGGGACATGATCTGGTTTCAAGATTATATATTAACAAGTTTTTTTCTTTTCTAGTCAGGCATTGGAACAGGCTTCCCAAGGAAGAGGTGTAATCAGCATCCCTAGAAGTGTTCAAAAACCACGCAGATGAAGCCCTCAGTGACACGGTTTAGTGGTAGACTTGGCTGTCCTAGGGCTATGGTCAAACTTGGTGATCTTAAAGGTCTTTTCCAATCTACTTGATTCTATGAATCTATTTTATAGCTTTCTGAAAAAAAAAAAAAAAATAGTGGTTTTCTGGTCATCTTGAACTTCTGCATGCCTACACACATACAAGGTCCCACCCTCACCCCAGCCTAACATTCCAGTGCCAAATCCTCTGCTTGCATTGGCATAAATGTTCACGCAACTCCCCAGTCAGACAAGTTTAAGAACAGATTGGCTGAAAAATATCCTTTAAAAAATATTTTAAAACTGTCAGACTTGAGCTGTTATAAAATTATGTATATTCTTCAGCTAGCAAAAGGAAAGCATAACTGAATTGCAATGGGTTCAAGTGTGTTATAGGGCTATCTCTTTCAGTGGTGATAAGGATTTCCATGGGGTTGAAGTGACTGTGTAATAACCTTTTGAGCAGGCATTACTGTGAAGGAGCAGCACAAATTTTATTTAATAAATTAAATAAACTGCTTGAGAGTCTCTTTTCCTGCTCCTTCCTTCAGCACATGCAGGATTTTTCAGGAAAGAAAACCCTTGCCAGGCCTGAATTCAGCAGAGTCTTCTTGCTTTTACAGATACTGCAAGTACCAGTTGTGCTTATACCCTTTATCCCTGCAGCAGCATACAACATCTCTATGTCTTCATTCTCCATTTGCAGGATGTCTTTTGCCTGTGATAGTACCCTTTCCTGTTGTTACAAAGGACTAGTTGATCAGGTCAATTAAAAGCGATCTGTCTCTCCTTATCTTTCCCCAAAGAGATCTGTAGTTGTCAGGAGAGCCTACACCATTAATGGGGGGTGGGATTGAGTGTAGCAGTTTGCTGTTGGGACTTTGTATTGTAGCCACAGCATTCTGACCTTAAGATAACTACAGGGATCTGGCATAACTGGCCAAGAGACTTGCCATCTTGCTCTTCTTTTCCCTGGAAAGCATTCAGGCATGAACTGACACTGAAACTGGGCCAAACTCTGTTCTTCTTGCCATAGTTATTCTTATAGGATTATAGGACTGTTTCCTTAGCAATATATATGTGCTGTACAGACTAAGATGCTTGCATCAGGGCCTTCTTCCAATCTTTAAGAGCTGAGGTAGCACCAAAGGACCAGGTGGCATCCTTGAACCCCATTTTCTGGCTCCAGACAGCTCCTGGCACACAGGGAGGAGAAAGACGGAAAGATTGAACATTGTGCTGTCCATGCCAATGCATGCAGGCACAAAGAGCAGGAAAGAGATGACTGACAAACACAGTGAATGTAAAAGTTGTAATGCATTTTATTTTCTGGAAATTAAATGTACCTATTTTGTATTCCCTGCCAAGTTTTAAATCTCTTTTGGTAACCACCAGAAGTTTCCTTTAAAGCTACTAACAGAGCGATGGGTTTTACTAACAGATGAAAAAGTGAGTTTGCTTTCGTGATTGTCGCTCATCAAAAGACACATTACTGCCCTCAAAAAATAGGTGCAGTGCCCAGCACTGGCCACAGGGAGGGGAACAAATCCTAGCTCCAGAGATGGAACTTTTATAGAGAGAACGCTGCTCATCTGCCCAAAGACAGACCAAAAAATGAATCTGATCATATTTTCCAAATAGATCAAATGTCCTGGCCAAGACTTCAGGGTAAATTTACACTTTGCTCAGGGCCAGTTGTAATAATCAGTTTGAACTTGAAGAAACAGATATCTCTCGCAAGTAGTAATGCAGGAGAAAGCATGGTCACTTACCCTGTTCTGGTACTGTTTGTTATTCTTGCGATAACACTGCAAAATTCCTTGGGAAGGTCAGGTGCAAGAATGGTGAAGGTCAGATTCTCACTCAAGAAAAACAGGGGCCTGCACTGTTACTAGTTAGAAGCATGAAAACCCTTCAACAGAATTCAAAACATTTTTGAATCAGAAGGTAGACCTTCTGATGTTGATGGCCACTGTAGCAAAACCTTTCTTGAAGACTCTTTTTACATATTGAGTGTGAAAATTGTCAGCTGAAAATATTACCTGCAAAATCAACCTATTTTGTTGACATAAAATTGATCCCTAGCATATACTGTGAAACTATGGTAGCAGTTTTCTTAGAACATGTTTTACTCAGCTTTCACATGACAGTGAATATACCTTTTCTTCATGATCTTCCCCTAATAAATGCAGATTGATACTTGTTCAGATTTGTTTATGTCATGCTTGTTTCCCTGGGTCTGTTTTAGATGAGATTTGGTTTTGAGCAGGAGACGTTTCTGAGACATAGTGATGTGTGTGACTGACAATGCAAATGCTTAAGCACATAGGCAAAACCCAGAAGATGTCCAGCTGGTCTGCTGTGCAGAGTTTAAACTAGGGAGAATGCTCATGGCACAGCAAACACCTGAAACTCTTTGTAAGTAAGCATATGTGATTCAGGCACAACCTCATGCTGCCTGAGGTTGGAGTGAAGTTGCTGCAGGGATAGATAGGATTGAAAGTAACAATTGTCTATGCTTTCCTGAAAGCATATAGGAAAGAAAGAATAATATTGGGTTGTTTTGGGTTTTGGTGTTTTTTTTTTTTTTTTTTTTTTTTTTTTTTTTTTTGTAGATTT
>NDXB01010190.1:219731-243486 GCA_002631895.1 Agapornis roseicollis
TTTTTTTTTTTTTTTCCATTCAGAGAATGAAGACCATAGTTCTGCTTCTTTGCAACCTGAGAACATTTTCTCTGCCAGTATGTTCAGTTCCACTTCCTATTTGGCAGGGTTTACATGCTAACTTAGCTGAACTATTGAAGAAAACCTTGACACTAACTGTATTTTCATTTCTGCTTTTTGAATGCCCCCAAGAAAAATAGCAGGTTCTAGAGGATAGTCCCAGAAGCAGTAGTTGTATCTCCAGTAGTCTGCAGGCTTAAAACTGGCAATTCAGTCCTAGGCACAGACCTCGTTCAGGTAGAAAGTATTTTTTTACTTCTAGCAAGTTGGACACTTAGTAAGTGGGGAATGGTGTGCTAAAATGGACATAGCTGAGGGCTGTGCTGTAGTTACATGTTCCTTACTTTCTCATTAGTAAAAGGTACTGCTAGGCAGATGTGCTTGATGGTATTCCTGCTGTCTTGTGAGTAAGACTCACGTATTATGATTTCATGGATTGGTAGTACAAGGCAAGACTTCAGGGGTCATCTAGGTAATGTTTCAACAAGACAACTGTGTGCAAGATGGTACTTTTAAAGGTGATCTTGAATATATGGACATAGAACTGTGCTTCTACAGAAAGCCAAGCCTTGCTCTTTAGTGACAGCAAATACGTATTTAGTCTGCCAGTTGTAATACATAATTACTCAGCCACAGGTTAGCTGAGTTAAATCAAACCATATTAGGTTACATAGAGATGTGTTTCTATCCGTGGGTGGGGCAAACTGGAGGAGCCCTTTCTGTAAGCACCATCAAAACTTGAGCCAGGTGCTATAAAAACCATTTGCTTCTCAAACAAAGCCTGCAATTTAATTTATCAAAGTTTTCTGCCATGTTGTTTCTATAAGCTGTGTTACAGTGAAGTGCAATCAATCTGCATTAGATTTCACTTCCAGGATAAAAATCTTATGTGATGTTATTTGTACTCTTGAGAATATTTGAAGAGTAACTTGTAAAGATTCCAGTTTGGCTGATTGTCTAATTGGCTAATTAAAGAAGTGAGGAGGGAAAAAAGTGAAGAACTGCAATTCAGAAAGCATCTAAGATGTCTGATAAGGTTCCCTGTCCAGACAAAATAGTCTGGTGTTACTACAGCTCCTGTGGGTAAATGTAAAAAAAAACAAACCAAACCAAACCAAAACAAAAAAGTGGTTAAAATGTCAGTGAATTGAAATTTTACTTTTTCCCCTCAAAACCTGCAAACTCAAAGACCATTTCTGAGTGAGAACCAGAAAGTTTTCAATATTTTATTTGCTTCACCATGATGATCAAAACTCACCTAAAATATTTGCACTTGCTGAAGGTAAATCTCCATGTTCCTGTGGTGTAAATGCTAAAGTACAGCTTAGATTTAGATTCATGGTATGGTTTATGGGCTTCAGTGCTAAAGAGAGGTGTGCATTGCCTTTGACAGGACTGCGAGGAAACAGAGCTATTTGTAGTCTGATGACTGTGTTTCTGTCTCCTCTTCTCTGTCTCCTCTTCTGTAATACTCCACATTAGGACTGTGAAGCGTTACAGACATCTCCATTTAAATACTTTTGATTTATTGCTCTACTTTGTGAAGAAAATGCCTGTAAGTCAGAAGCTGAAAGTACACTTGCATAGGAGCTGTCTTTGGATTTTAACAGAAATAGCACAAAAAAGCTGCTCTAATGGTACACAGGAGAAGAATTTTCATCAAACCTTGAAGGGAAAACTTGATTTTAAACTGTTGAAATGTTAAGCTAAAACAGGAGAGGTTTAGATTGGATATAAGGAAGAAATTCTTTCCTGTTATGGTGGTGAGATGCTGGAATGGGTTGCCCAGGGAAGTTGTGAGTGCTCCATCCTTGGCAGTGTTCAAGGCCAGGTTGGATAAGCCTTGGGTGACATGGTTTAGTGTGAGGTGTCCCTGCTTATGGCATGGGGGTTGGAACTAGATGATCTTAAGGTCCTTTCCAACCCTAACTATTCTATGATTCTAAGCTGTTGAAGATTATTTGTGCTGTTCTTTTCTATATATGAGGAGCACATAAAGCAATGGAGTTTGAAAATGTCAGCTTTCACACTCCAGGTTGTGCATCTGCTGCAGATGTATGGTGCTTTGTATTGCCCAGCAGGCAGAGGTACTATGCACAGGTTTCTTTACTCTGGGATGTAATTTGGGATTGTGGGAATCATTAGTCAACTGTAGTTTGGGAGCAGGAAACAACTCCCCATGCAGAACAGATGATAGTCATCTCTTGAAGTTCACTTATTCCTTCTGAACTCTAAAGGTTTTGGTTACCCTCACATGAGCAACCTGTATAATCCTTCCACAAGTGCAGCCTATTCTTCTAACCCTGTAAACTCTGGTTCAATTTGTCACTTGTCAGCCAAGAAGTTTCCATCTGGCAAATGGTGGCTTTTTGTGCCAAGGCCTAGACATATATATTTATAAACCAGGATTAGGTGTGGGATCAGCTATCCCTTGCATGCAAATGCAAAGTGAACAAACTTGGTAAGTAGCTGTTAGTAACAATTATTGTTAGTTATTGCTACTAATTATAATTACAAGAAGCATAAATCATTACTCATTATTAAAGTAATGGAATTTTAATATATCAGTATATTAGTTTCCCAAAGGCGCTGTGGCACCATCTGAATATCCTCTTCTCCAGGAAAGAGATCTGTTTGACAACAGTAAATGACAAAAGCAGGACATAACTCCTGAACTGAACATCTGTACCAGTCCCGCTGATACATTACGACAGTGGTTCTGATTGTCTTGTACAAAGAAATGATGATAGCTATCTTTTAAGCAGTGAACCTTTGCATGCTGGCCGGTGAAAGGGTATTATCATAGCTTTTTCATCCTCAGTGGTGGAGCAAAGAAAGCACAGAACTGTTGGCTTTCCCTCATGGATATTTACTACCACATGAAATGTGGTGCTCAAATGTGGCACACAGTCATCCACACCTATGCAAATTTGCTTCTAAATATTAAAACTTTCTTTTCTCCCTTCTTCCTGGCAGCTCAGTGCTGCCGCAGAAAGCCCAAAGGCACTGATACTGCAAGCAGCAGTCAGTGAGTTGACCACACAACTGCTATTGCAGTTGCAGGTGAGCTGAAACAGCGGAGGGAAGGGGAAACGCTTCAGAGCTACCTAAAGGGCTCTGGAAGAGCTACCAAAGGTTCTCAGGGCTGTTTCTGAGGCTTCTTGGTTAGACTAGGCCAGCAGATCTTCTTTGCATGGTTGTGTTCAAGGAATCCTAAGAAAGATGAGGCAAGGGAAACAAAAAGGCTGCCTGGAGCTGTTTGTCAAGGCTTCCTTTCCAGACAGGGAAAAATAGGACATGATTTATATGATCTGACTGATTTAGCTATTCTGCAACATGAGATCCAAGGCTAGAAGGAGAATGTATTTCCTAGGAAGCTCCCACATCTTTCCGTAATTCTCTTGCAATTGGGCTGAAATGAAAGGCATCCTCCCACATATCTGTTCTGCTTTCCAGAATAAGATGGAAATCTGTACAATTTGTCCAGGGACAAGAATTTATACAGCAGATGCCTAAACTTAATTCCACCCAAAGTGTCATTGGTCTGTCTGAATTCCATGTTGTAGAATTACTGAATGAATTTACCAGCTGTCTCCATATGTAACCTTTTCTTTTCCCCTATCTGTTTTCGCTTGTTTGTTTGTTTTGCTGTTTTTCCTTCTGGGTTTTATTTTTTTTTTAGGGTTTTGTTTTTTTTTTTGGGTGTGTTTGTGTTGGTGTTTTTTTGTTTTGTTTTGTTGTTATAACACAGATGCTTCCTGTTTTAATTGCCTGAACAGGACTATGGGTAAGAATGCTTATCCCTAGCAATTTGTTCAGCAATATAGCCATGTGCTGATTCAGTGGAATTATCAAAGTAGAGACCTGGTGAACAGCAAGACATGAGCCAGCTGGTTGCCCTTGCAGCAAAGCAAGCAAAGTTGCCCTAGGCTGCCTCAGCAAGAAAATAGCTAGCAGATGAGCGGATGCATCTTTTCCATGATCCTGTAATTCTAAGGAAGAAAACATTCATAACCATCTTATCCTTCAGGTGTTTCTCAAGATATCATAGGAACACTTTATTCACCTGCTAAACACACTTCTGGATAAATGAAAAGGAGCAGCTCTGAAATGCTTAAGGGAAGTTTTGGCTGAACAATGTGTTTTGACTTTGTGGTTAAAATGGCTCGTGACTGCAGTTTAAACTGAAATGCTGCTTCAGACTGTGAGAGGTAACAAACATATATGTTGCTGGCTGACTCAATTCAGCTGGTAGGATTCAATTCTGTGGTTGTTAATATAAGTAGATAAACCAAAATAATTTATGGTTAGGTTTATAGTCATGTTGATTTAACTTGTTTGTGTAGTGAACTGAATTTGGCTGATTGAAAGCCATTGCAAGTGTATTAAAAACTGGTACTTGCTTAGGAAGGTTAAATTTGCTCAGCTAAATGACTTCAACTTTTTATGTAGACACTGAGAAAAGATCTTTATTTTAGTACCTGCTAAGTGTTTTGGCATTTCAGAGAAACATTATGGTCCCATCCTCTTACTTTCCTCCACGAAATTAAGGTGACTGTAAATAGAAAAAAACAAACCCCCAAACTAGCCTGCCCTAATGCTGACTTGAGATAACTTTGCTTGTTTGTCCTTTTAGGGAGGAATGCTCAGCTCTGAGAAAATTGTGAGTAGTATTTTCTTTTTAAAATCTTCTCCTTGAAAATAAATTCAGTGGAACAGATGAAGATCCCATTCCATCCCTAGAATTACTGGCATTAGTATTATCTCTAGCCTGAAGTCTCATCTCTAACTGTGACCAAATCTGTTGCCCCAGGTAAAGTTGGAAGGATCCTCACAATAAAGAATGATTAAATTCAAGAAGAAATTTCTGTATCTTAGGGTGTCAGTTTGTATGCCAAGGCAGAAGTGGGATTATCTTTTCCACAAATAATCTGTATTCTCTCTCATGTAATTGTGTTGGGAATATTTCATATTTTTATAATCTTCAATCTGTCTTGCTGGCCAGCCTCAGGGATATGTTGCAACAGCCAGTTCCACAGGTTAATGGAGCGCAGCATGGGGAGACATTTCTTTCCCTCCATTTTTAGATGAATTGCTTTTCTTCCTTGTTGAAAGTATTCCAGTTCATGTCTGTTGAAACAGGGCAAACAAGAGAATATCATAACTTGCTCTTTTGCAGCTGGCAATCTATTGTTTACTGCTAGCCTGTCCTTTCTCCTGTCAGCTTTTGCTTGCAAGTAGCCCTTTGATTTGGAGTAGCTCTTTCTATACTGACAACGTATGAATTAGTATGTGACAGTTGAAACTCGACTGCATTTCCTGTCAATGTTGCTGTTTTCAGTTAAGGCATTGCAGTCACTGAAATCTGCAATATTCCTTTCCATCTTGAGCTCAGTAGTTTTCCTTCCTTTACTTGTACAAAAGCTTTACCTTGTGTTGGCTTGCTTTTTTTTTTTGCCAGGTGCCTCTCCTAAGTCTAGAGGGTCTCCTACACATGTCTTTCATACTTTCAGGGGCACAGATTCCAGAAGCTTCCCTGCTTCTTCCAGGTTATCTACTGCTATCCTGTGTCGCAGGAGGTGCTGTCCATCCAGGAGAAATGACACGAGCCCTTCCCAAAATCTCACAGACAAATCCTGAAAGCATCTGTGTTCTTAAGAACTCAGGTTTACAGTGGTGCAACTGTAGATAACAAACAAGAGTGCAACAAGCACTAGGCCATGACTAGTGAAGGGTTGAGCAATGTCCTCTTAGCCTGCTACAAACATGCTGGCATTTGGCTGATTTTAACCCCCTTTTGTGCACACCAGGAATGCCAGCAGTTCCTTTTCAGCAGCTTAGGTAGCATATAACTTGCTGAACTGCAGCAGTACAGCTTTGTCTGAATCCCAGGCCCTCCACTTAGCAATTGTGTCTCTGTTTCTAGCAACTGGTTTCACACATCTTTACTGAAGCAGTTAGCCCTGGCTAGCCATGAATACTGTTCTTGCACAGTCAGGCTGGGCCCATCATGTGTCCTACTACCAGCAGGCAGGCTACCAAATCCTGATGAATCTATTGACGGAGTTGGTCCAACCCTTCCTGCCAGCACCAAGAGGGGTTGGCAGATTAAGGATGGTGTCACTGAAGCTATCTGTGGAGCAGTCCTGGCTCCTTGTATTTACCTTCTGTCCAGGTGGGATGGAACAGTAAACTGTTTCAGGTCCCCCTGAAATGGAGCTCAGACTTGACAGATCTCTCTTTGAGAGATCTCAGTACTCTCTCACTTTAAGAAATAGTTGTTCAGTCTCTTGGAGAGTGTAAGGAAAAGCCCTGTTACCCCATCTACCTCATCCAAAGGTTTGATGGTTAAACAATTCCTAGGGCTTGTTGAGATGCCTAAGAGATGAGCTGTTAGTGCTAAGCTGGTGCCAGAAAACTGTTGTAGTACTATCTTTCTCCTGTTCATAATAAAAAAGCCAAACTGTCACTTCCAAGGTATGTGCAAATGATGGCTAGTCATGTCCAGCAGTCCTATGCTTCAAATGCATGGTTTTTGATTTACAGGAATTAAATGGAGCATGAAGCTTATCAAAAGAAAAAGAGTTTACTGTAATTGACTATGAAATTGATACAACAGGCTCTGTAAGCCTCTGTAGAACATGATTCACAGAAATGCAACCATCTCTCTCTTATTGAATACCTTCAAAACCAGTATGTTTGAAACCTCATGTTGAAGGTCCAGATGCTCAGATATATGTAAATACATAGTTCCTGTTCACATTCATGAGATCTAGGTATAGCAAAGACTTTTGGAATCCTGGGCCAAACAGTGTAGTCCTCATATGCTTTATTATTGATCATTACCAGACCTTGACATCATAACTATATGCTGTGGTTTTTTTAATTGAAGTCTGATTCTCCTAAGGCACTTTGCCTGATAAAGCAGGTGTTTTCAAGAGAACTGGGAATTCATCTTTATGCTGAAAGCTGCCAGCTGCTGAATTACATGAGCAGAAACTGCACCACAAGCTCTTTTATTCTAACATAAATATCTTTAGGAACTGTTGTTTGTATTTTTTGAATTCTTTCAACTGGAAAGGCAAATCCACACACACATAAATCCACACACAGCCCTGTGCAGGCAAACACAGAATAGCAGAAAAAACCCCAATCCCACCAATCTCCACTTAAGGCTCTTTACATGCCAGCTATCATATTTGAAATTCCCTTTTTAATAATAGTGGGGTGAAAGTCTGGACAATTTTCATATAAATTGGAGAAATGTTGCTGGAGTTTCATTCTTTCCTTAGGATAAAGGCTCATTTCTCTGTCAGCAAGTGTAACAAGACTGTAACTTCCTTGAAGGTTTGTTCAAGTTAGGTCAAAAGTTGGAAAAGAGAATTTGGTGCTGTTTCTAGTAAAAAATAATAATAAAAAAAAATCTGTGATTTTCATCACATAGTGAAGGGACTTGTGTAAAACACCAACACGAGAGATAAACCAGACAATCTAAATGACTTTCTCCATGATGAAAAGTCATCCAAAGGATTGGATTTCCCTGTTGGAAAAGTGCAATATTTCAGAAGAGGAGAGTCCTTTACATAAGGAATGTTTGGTCTGTTTCTCTGATTCCATTTCTATCTTCTTCTTGTCTCTGTATTTGCCATCTGAAATTGTAGCTCTGGAATGGAAAGCTTGAGGACATGGTATGATTTTCCCACTGAGCTATGACACCTTCAAGAAGGATTCTCTTTGAGGCTGGAGTAGGACAGCAGTGCTGACATGTTAAGGCATCTTTGGATGAAACTCTTCAAGAGGAGCATAGGGAAATAAAATTTTTACAAGCCATGCCAAAATGCCTATTTGGTGTTCTCATACCTATGCTTTAACTTCTTTTCCACAAGATGTAAATACTGTTTTCTGCAGCTTTTATTTTTATTCAAGAGAGGGAACCAGGAGAAAGTTTTTATTTCAGTGTAAAAGTGGACATTTGGTAATATAAGTCTGGTGTTACTATTTCAGTTCTGTTTCAAAATTCTGGTTGCTAAACTTCCTGAAGTACGAAGAAAGTTCCAGTAAGTGTCTCCAGTCCAAAAGGCAGTGCCAGCACTGTAGCTAGGCACAAGAGATTGAGATTCAAGATATCATTGTTTGTGCCTACACAGTAATAATAAAAGTATCATTTCTTTACCCATAGCAAATCCAGAAAATTGCTGTTTCTTCCCTCTTTCCATTGCAGGCAGCAAGATCACTCACATTTCAAGACATATATTTTTCCTTTATGTTCACCATGCAGCCCTTGTGTCACCAAGGATCTGCACAAAAAAGAGTAAAACCACCTCCAATGCTTCTCATTGCAGATAGCACAGAACATTTGTATTTCCTCTACTTATTTCCTGGGCTTTACCTGGGCAACTGCATTTCAGACACAAACTTCTCTTCTTCTGCTCATCTTAATCAAGTTTATTTGTTTCAGCAAGATGCTTGCCATCAATTACAAGCAGTTTCACACTGCTCTCTGTTTCTTTCCATCCCAGCTGTAAGCTTTTTAAAATTGTGGGGTTTTTTTGTTTGTTTGTTATGTTTTGTGTTGGGTTTTGTTTGTTTGTTTGTTTTCCCGAAGGGAGCAGGATGATTTGGAATACCAAATCCTATGTTTCTGTGTTGAGCTGTTGCTGATATGGAATCAAAGTACAGTGTCTTCCTGGGTGTTATATCCTGGGTAGAACAAGGAAATATTGATGCTGTCTTTATGTTGCATTTGTAGTGTTTGCAAGCTAAAGCAGTTACAGTATGTGGCTTCAGCTGGAACCCACGCATCAGCTTTAATTTTCCTTTGATTAAGTCTTAATTTCAAAAATTTACCCCCTGCTGCCTTTTCCCGGGGGGGGAGAGGAATGGGTGGATATTAAAGCAAATGTTCTTTTTTTTTTTTTTTTTTTGTTGAAAGAGATACCCCATGAAATTACCCAGGTTTTGCAAGGTCCATCTGGGTTTTCCAACTCATCTTTCACATGACTGATATATTTTTCTCTTGAGAGTGGGGAAAAGAGTGATCAGTATCTGATGAGGTATGAAGTATTTCAGGGCTAAGTTTCTTCCTGAATGAAANAAAGAGATACCCCATGAAATTACCCAGGTATTGCAAGGTCCATCTGGGTTTTCCAACTCATCTTTCACATGACTGATATATTTTTCTCTTGAGAGTGGGGAAAAGAGTGATCAGTATCTGATGAGGTATGAAGTATTTCAGGGCTAAGTTTCTTCCTGAATGAAAGGTTGCCTTACATTTGTAAGTGCTTGTTTGCCTGGCATCTATTTATTAATTTCAAATTCATGAATGTTCCAATTCCTTCTTTAGCTGGGGCAGAAAGAGAAAGGATGGAATGCCCTTCATTCTTAGACATGTCCCTCTTATTTTTCACTTCTATCTAAAATTAAGGAGAGCTGAGAGGTTGTTTTCAACAACTTTAGCTTCCAAACAGATGATAACAATAGATATGGGCTTATTTTTCATACCATCCTCTGATGAGACCAGAAACATTAGAAAATTCCTTCTGTGGCTGGGGAAAATCCTCTTTAACTCTTATAAATTATTGGCTTGGACAATGCATAAAAAATATAGTGATTAGGTTATCTTTTGAGTCTGGAAGAAAAACATTAGGACCAATTTTCATTGACAGCTTTGTTATTCAGAACAGACACTCCTTCAGAGGATTTCCATACTGCAGAATTTCACAGCAATGCTCAATCCTGCTGACGATCTTGCCCTATTACAATACCAACATCATCTGGTGAGCTAAGCATGTTAGGCTCTCAGAATGACTAATCCTAGTGCTGCTTGTTTATCATGGTCTTTCACTCACGTATGTAAATGAGACAGTACAGGACTTCTGTTAACTTCATGTTATTTCACAAGACTAGTCTTAGACTGACTTTTTAGCTATGTAAATGAAAGAGCAGAAGAATTACAAAAGCCATATCTCTCTACCTTGCCATCTGCATCCTGCAGTATACAAAACAGTAAAGAGAGTACACTGAGAGAGCCTATGGATTAAAAAAGACAGAAAGATGTTTTTATTTACAGCTACTCATTCAGGGCAGAAAGATGCTGAACCAAATCAAACCAACAAAAAACCAAACAAAAGAACAAACCAAAATATCCCCAAACAAACAAACAAATAAATAAGAACAAACCAACCAACCAAACAACTCCCACCTAAATTATTTAGTAAAGAACACCCAACAAGCCAAACCAAACCAAACAAAACAACAGAAAAACCCCTCAGATCCCTATGCACTCAAGAGGGAGGAACATAAACTCTCAAGATCTTAGTGTGAATCTCAAGATCTTAGTGTGAGCTTAAGCCCAGCTACCTGAAATCCAGTCTTGTCCTGCACCATTAGAAAATCATCATGCAGATCTGTGTGCTTACAGACATTGCATACATTGCTCTTCATCTTGGTGATACTAAAAGGATGAGCACATACTAACTTCTTGTACTTACCAGCTCCTAGTGGTTTTAACAACTTTAGCATGTAAGTCATGGTTTTTACACCAAAGACACTTGCTAGTTCTTCATGCATTTCAATAACATTCAGAGACTATTGAGACACAAAGAAAGAATTCATCTTCTCTTCTTGTGTAATGAATTTCCAAACTCTTGTTCGGAAGTTTGCTCCCTTCATTGCAGAAATAATAGAACGTTGCCCACATACAGAGGGAAAGATCTCAGAATATAATATTTCCCTTGTCTGCTAGGCAGGTGACCTTGTCGTAGGAGAATATCAAATTAGTCAAAAAGACTTTCCTTTTGGGAACCCATGTTAACTGTGCCTGATGACTGCATTACTTCTTAAATGCCTTTCAATAGTACCCAGTGCAATCTTCTCCATATTTCTTTCCAGGAACTGAGGTTAGACTAACAGGTCTGTAGTTCCATGGATCTTTTTTGAAAGTTAGTGTAACATTGGCTAGCATCCAGTCAGTAGGGACCAGTCATAATACCCGCTAGCTCCTTCAGTACGCTGGAGTAGATCCCACCACATGCATGGACTTGTAGACATTCAGCTGACAGAGCTTGTCCCTTACAATTTCTATGTCCGTAGAAGGAAAGCCACTGTTCCCACAGTGGTGGTCCTCCTATTCAGGGTACTTAGCAGCCCAAGATCTATCAGTATTGTTAAAGAGAGAGTCAAAAATACCATTGGATGCCTCTGCTTTTTATTTTATCCTTAGTAGCTGGATAACCATCTTCAGTAAGTATCAGTCCAATGTTTTCTTTCATAGAATCATAGAATAGTTAGGGTTGGAAGGGACCTTAAGATCATCTAGTTCCAACCCCCCTGCCATAAGCTGGGATAACCTCACCCTAAACCATGTTACCCAATACTTCATCCAATCTGGCCTTATCTCATTATTGTCTTCCAGAGGAGGCTCACAAAAATGATCAGAGGGATAGAATACCTCTCTACAAGGAAAGGATGAGAGATCTGGGGTTGTTCAGCCTAAAGAAGAGAAGATTTTGGGGAGACCTTATTGTGGCCTTTCAGTACTTAAAAGGGACGTATAAGAAAGATGGGGAGAGACTTTTTAGCAGGGCCTCCTGCAGTAGAAAAAGAGGTAATAGTTTTAAACTTAAATAGGTCAGATTCAGGCTAGATGTGAGCAAGAAATTCTTTACAATAAGGGTGGTAAAATACTGGCACAGGTTGCACAGTGTGGTTGTAGATGCGCTATCCCTGAAGACATTCAAGGCCAGGCTGGATGTGGTTCTGGACAACCTGATCTAGTTGAAGATGTCCCTGCCCATTGGGTTGGAAGATACCTTCTAACCAAAACCATTGTATGATTCTATGACTAACGTACTTTTGAAAAGCCTTTACCTGGCACAGTGCTGAGCAGTTTCAAGACTAATTGAGCTTTGGCCTTTCATGTCTTCTTCCTGCATATGCGAATCACAGCTCTGCAAACTTCCTGTGAAGCCTGACCTTGCTTCCAGAGATCATAGAATTTCTTTTTCCTCTTGAGCTCCACAAGAAACTCCCTGTTTAGACAAGCTGATCCTTTGCCCTGCTTGCTTGACTTACAATACAGTAGAATTTCCTGCTCCTGCACTTCTAAAAGGTGGTTCTTAAAGACTGACCAGCACTCATGGAATCCTAAGTCCTCAAAAGCAGACTCCCAGGGTACTCTGCTAAATAGCAACCTGAATAGTTTAAAGTTTGGTCTCCTGAAGTCCAGGGTAACAAATCTGTTGTGCTTTTTTCCTCATTACACTAAAAATTTCAAACTCAAGCATTTCACGATCACTGTGCCCAAGACAGCCATGTGCCATCACATCCCTCATGAGTGCTTCTCCATTCACAAATAGCAAGTTTAGGAGAGCACCTTTCCCAATTGGATCACTAACTACCTGTGAGTTGTCTCCTACAAACTTCTAGAGTTTCCAATACCTGCTTATCACAGCAGTACGATATTCCCAGTTAATGTCTAGGAAATTGAAATCTCTGATAGAGACACGGGCTACCAATCCAGAAATTTCTCCTTGCTGCCTATGGAATTGATAATCAGTGCTTATATCCTGGCTGGATAATAGGCAGTAGACACCCACTACAACATCTCCTTCACTTTCTGTTCTCCTAATTCTCACCCAGAGGCTCTCAAACATGTCATTAACCATAAGGGCTCTAAATTCAAACTTCTGCCTTACATTTAATGCAACATATCCACCTTTCCTGCTCTGTATATCCCTCCTGAACAGCCTGCAGTGCTCTGTCCCAGCACTGCAGTCGTGGCACTCATTCCACCAAGTCTCCCTAATACTAGTGGCATTGTAGCTTTGGTTGCTAACCAACACTTCCAGTTCATCCTGTCTTTTTCTCACACTGCATGCACATTTGAAAATATATATTGTGGAAAGTCGGTGCTCTGCTTCTTTATGATTAAAATCGTGCAGGATCCTCAAAAAGAACTGTTAATGCTAGTATCATTGTCATAGATTTGCTAGACCTGACACTAATCTCAAGCTTCTCACACTAGAGCTGACACTAATCTCAAGCTTCTCACAACACAATTTTATTCCAGGAAGTGCTTGGAAAAACAAGCAGCTGGATACTGATTTTATGTCTCTTCGGCACAAATGTTGCTTTGCCTGTAAATTGTACACCTGATATCACAATCTAATTGTTTGCTTATTTAAGGTATGTGACAATCTACTCAGTTGCCTGGGTTTTGTGCATATGTTTCTGCAGCCTGGACAGAACTGTCTGGACAGACTTTACCAATATACTTGTTTTCCCTTCCCAGCCTGCTAATGCTGAACAAGATAAATTGCCTTTGTATTTACCAGGTTATCTAATCTGAACCCAGTTAACCATCTGAGAAAGAAAAATTCCAAATTTCAGGATTATTTCCAGTGAAAAGTACCCATTTTTCATATACTAAAATGAAAAAGACAGCTGAAGAGTGCGGGTACAAAAATCAGCAGAAGCCTTTAGGACAGCTAGCAGTTTCCTTGCAAGTAAGCAAAAATCCTGCTATCTTTAGCAGCAGTGTTAATCAGTCATGCCTAGCAGAAGTAACTGAATTTACACTGTAGAGCTAAGAGAATAGAATGTGTATCTGCAGTAGCAAGTATCAAAGTTCTGGTCAGCCAGGCCAGTTAGTTGGGTTTCTACAGAGAAAAGGCTTTTACCCATACCTGTACTTCAGCCAAGCTTACCCAATAATTAGCTGCTACTGAAAGAAGTGCTAATCACGTCACCTCAGCTCCTTGATCTGCTCCCTTCTTTAAAACAAATGATCTTGGCCTTGCAGAGTTAGTAAATGAAGTAAGAATCTTCATTTCTTTTAAAACACAGGCTTTATTTCCCACAGACTGGCTACTGGAACAGACTCCCATCTAGGTGTACAGCCCTAACTGTGGTGTCCATTCAAAGGTGATGCCACCAAAAGAGATTTATAAACTCTATCTGTATACCAGGGATGGTTCATGCTGTGATAGCAGCATGAGTCCTTTCACAGACTCAGGGTCATGTCAGGAAAATGTAGAGGACAGGAGAATGAATTAGTTCTCTTGGTAGTATATTGAAGTTGGTAGCTTATCAGTTCATATCATAACCCAAGGCTATACCACATACTGGGCTTCCCCAAGCCTGTTTTGTCCATGTGTCTATGGATATCATAAGGTGACAGTTGCAAATGAAAAAATGTAAGGATTGTAGGAGATAATAACCTCCCTATTGAGGCTTGTCAGCTCTCTCTTTGTCACACATCAAGTGGTCCTTAAAATGCAGAGCAAAACCTCAGAAGTGGGGCTGGTCAGAACTGTGACAACTATTCTGACATTTCAAAACTTGAAATGTTTGGAAAGTTTCATTTCTGTCTTCTGCGGTTTTCATATTACATCTACTCACATTAGCTCCAAATATTCCTTCATGTCAGAGCAGCTCGCTTGCTTCTGGCTGAATTACCTGGCAAACCTTTAGACAAAATCTAATGCCTCTAGCTAGCTCAAGAAACTAGGATTAGTCCTTACCTACTAGACCTTGCTGTGGTCTGTATACTTCATTAAGGTAGTATCAACAACACAATACAGTAACATAGTCCAATACATGAAGTCAAGTCATGCAAAGCTATAAGAAGGAAAAAAAAAAAAAAATGTCAACAGAACCAAACTTGGCATTTAAACTTTTCAATAAGGTAATCCAGAGAGAAATTGTTCTTGAGGGGTAGCTGAGTCTTGCTATCTTCCCCACTTGCTCAGTTAAAGTGCAAGTAGCTAATGATAGCCACAGAAATATGCAGAATGGTTGCCAATAATGCTCTGTTTTGAAGATGTCCCAGTCTTAACAGATGGCAATTGTGTGAAGTGGGGTGCTAGATTTATCCTTAATTTCCTTGCAGCAGTTCTTTTGGCTGCAGTTTTTGTATCAATGTCAACTCCAGCTTCCATTAGTGGAAGCATATGTGCTGTAGACCCATCATGGTGTACTCCTAAACAAAAGCAAGTTTTTAGTAGCATTCCCAGTCACTTCAGTGAGAGCTCATCAGGGTCAGCCAGGCCACTCAGAGCAACCATGCAGGAAGGGAGCTCCTGGCTGCCATAAAAAGCAAAATAAACAAAAAGTATACACTCTGGCTGACTCTAATGTCACACACCTAAAAGAACAGATCAAGCTGTTGCAGAAGTCTCAGGATATTTTAAACTGATTTATTCAGATGACAAACACCATGAATAACTGACAAGTATTTTTGTTCAGGGCACAATCCATGAATTGCTTTGCTTTATTTTTGTCTCAAACAAGACTACATGTATACAAATCTCAAGCTTCATTAACAAACCTTTCAGGCAAAGCTTTTCTTATGCAACTCCTCCATTTGTTTCCTGCCAGCAAGAGAAATATTTTCTCCTTCTTGTTAAGGCAAACCTTCCCTCTCACTGAGAGTCTTGCAATGTGACAAGCCTGCAAAATCCACTGTATGAGAAGACCCTCAGTGCTATTTGCATGATGTTGAGCAGAGTAAGATGACAATTCAGGCAGAGGTATTTGGAAAATTCCAGAGAGTAGGTTTTGTTTTTCAGACAGAGTAGGCTTGCAGTGAGCCAATACCAGATGAAAACATTAACATTTAGATGAATAGTGAAGGTGCTACAGTAATGCAATGAGGGTAAGGTATGAAAGCTACAAACAGCCTGTAAGAATTTCTGTTTGTTTCTCAGAAGGTAACAGAATATGGAAGACAGAATACAAACATGCTTCCACAGGTAATTACTGCTTTATTTGCAAATAACGTATTACTTGCTGTATGTGCATATTCATAAAAAAAAGCCTCTAAATTAGAAATTGAAAGTACTATTTTGAGTTATATTTTCTTATGTGTTTTGCAATAACATATACATTAAAAAAAATAAAGAAGAAATCTTTGTCTGTGGATGTGCTCGTTTTTCATTCTAGTAATGCTTAGCAGAATGGATAGCAATCCTTACTTACTGCTGTACCTGGTGGTAGACATTGAAAACAGACCACCATGCAGAATAACACCTTACATCTTGATAGAATCATGTATATAATGTCTTTCAGTGTTCAGAAAAAAACAAAACAAAACAAAACCCAAAGCAGTTCCATTGTTCTACACAGCAGGCCTTAGGAAGCCAAAACCTGTAATAAAAATCTACTCATGTGTTTAAGGACTTGAACCATGATTTAGATGGCTGAAACTCCAGCTTGACCTCAAGCTTCCTCTGCTAGATTGACCAGAACATTTAGAGTCACTTCAGTTCCCTCTGAAAAACAGGTCATCTCTGTCTTGCTAACTGGTGTTAAGAGGGATAATTTTCCAAAATTTCTTCATGTGCTCTTCTGATAATTTCATGTTGAAAGATTCAGAGAATTAGTTGGAAATGAATGTTACACTTTCACCTATTCTCATAGCATGATGTTGATATTGAAAATATACAAAGAACAATATGGCTTGAAAGATGAGGTCGTGAAAGTACTCTCTTCATACAGGTATGTTTGTTAGCCAGGCCAAATACATTCCACTTACCCAGTATGTCATTTAACATTTCTTTTCTTTTGTTGCCTGTTAGCAGATTCTCTCTCTGTTCAGCAAGTCTTAGTCTTTCTCACATATGTACACTGTGCTTTTTTTTCTAAACTAATGCAGTTACTCGAACCAGCATATTCAGGCCATTTGAGTCTCAAGGTGAGATTTTAATGTATGGCTTTCTTAGATACTGTAACACAATTATGTTTATACCAAAGTTTTGTGGCAGCTTTTGGTTAGACTAAACTGTCATATTCACTGTTGGAACTAAGGATCAGCTAAGGAGATTTCTTTTCTTTTTTTTTTTTTTTTTTTTTTTTNGCAGACTTAGTGAATGAAATGGAAAATAATAATTATTTTAATGTTAAGAAAAATATTTTTATTAATGCAGTAACAAAATTCAGCTGTGGTTTTTTGGTTTTTTTTGGTGGTTTTTTTTTTTTTTTTCCAAAACAGTATGTTAGAAAAGCATCCATCTGTGTAAACACTCTATCTGTACAGGCAAGCTGTAGGTTGTAGTAAAGTGCAACAGTGCTGTTTTCAGCCTCATCTAAATGACTGTTGTAGGCAGACACATCTTTGCTATGTCTGCTATTGCTGATGGTAAGGCACAAAACCAACTCTATCCCGAGAGCTGAACAGTAATATTCAGTATACACACATCTCTGAGCAAATGAATTTAAGTGGCTTTGGCCTGCAGCCAGCAGAGCACACAAGTGAAGCAGACATGACCATCTATATTTGTCTGTGCCCCCAAAAGTAGAGCACTGGTCATTCTTTACAGTGTCTGTGGCATTGAATGCTTACTAATGCAAAAAGGTATTCTTTTATTTTTGCTCTTGATGTACCCAACTGCATATCAATTAGTTCAGTAAAGTGAAGCACAACAGCCCTTGCAACAGCCAGTTATTTCCCTGTCCGATTCTCCAATTCTTTCTGATTTTACTCAGCTGCATCAGCTTAATTTACCAAATATTCCCTTTTGTTTTATGTCACTTTAACCTCAGCAGTTTCTTGTGTCCTATGCAGTAAGCCAAGTTAATTTTTCTCATTCTCAGACAGCTATAATTTCAGTCAGATGTTGCTGCAGGTAAACTTCAGCCTGAATTGAATGGCTGATGTATTCAAAGCCATGGCACAGACCTTTATGTACCTCTTATTCAGTAATGTTTTAAAATCTGTTCCAAAATTTCTGCCAGAATGTCTTTCTCATGCAGATTCATCCTAAAACTATAATTTTGTTCAGTGGTGTAAAACTTGGCTTGTCTGACTCATGTCCTAACATCATTTTACTAAGGTGCAAAACTTGACACAGGGAGCTCTCAAGAAACGCAAGTGAGACATACCTGGGTCAATTCTGTTAGAAGGGACATCTAGCTCTAAGAGGTCATAAGGTGAAAAACCTGGACTTTATGAATGCAAATTTCACTGAAACTGTTCTGTGCATTCAGAATCTTCTTTCAATCACTAGCAAGGACCTAGTGATCTTTGCAACACATATTTGTGTAGAGGTTACTGCAAGCTCAAGTTGGATCACAAATGTTCTCATTGTAAGAATTCCTAACAGTATGGAAGCAGGAGGTGGGGAACAAATGTAAATAAGAATTCAAGTTCTGCAGCCTGGTCATGGAAGAAACAAGTATCATAACTCAGAAACTTAGTATCTTTCCAAGTGGGTATTGTCTTGGAAAAAAATAATGAAAAATTAATAATAATGACTTTAAAAATCACACTTAGATGGCAATTTTATGTCTCAAGCCTGGAGTCCACAGTTGAGGGCCATCTCCCATTTCAAGAGCTAGGTGTTCACTGAAAACAGGCAATAGCAGGCACTGGGCGTACATGCCAAGACTACAGGGTAAAGACTCTTTGGCTGGTCTTTGCAGCACCTGTGTCTGAAGGGTTGTCACTCCAGTACCATCTTCCATGTCATAAATGGTTGTGGAGTCTTCTGTTGTAGTCTTCTGTGTAGGCTTGCCAATAGCAGTTAACAGCACACAATGATGAGAAGCTGAGAAAATAACAGTCTTTTCAGAGTGGGTACACTATCCTCTAGTGCCATGCTTTCCATTTTTGTTGGCAAGTAGAGTGAGTTAGGAAGGGCCTCCTAAAACCCAGCTGTTCAGGAAGATGCCAAAACTGAACATCACCCAGTAGCTCCAAGACAAATGCCTCTGTTGCTTGGAAGTGTCACTCAGATGAAGTGAGGTTCTTCACCTGAAGCATGTCCATTTTCCAGATGGCATGTTGGTGGGCCAAAGTGAGCCTGTAACATATGCTGAAAGCAATTTGCCAAGCAACCCTATGTATCCAGCAAGTTGGAGCAGAGGAATACTCTCAATAGTGAGACTGGGAAAGGCTGAGGACTGATCTTTGTAGAGATACTAAGAGGAGAAGGTGGAAGCAGGAAGGGAAAGAAGACTGTAACCTACTAGGAAAGGGAAAGTCCAGGGTGGGTGAATAATTTGCTAGTAAGTGTGGCAACTGAGGTACAGACTCCAGTTGTGGTGCAACCGAAACCATTTACTGAGTGAGCTTACAGGCTTTTTATAAACCTCTTCATGGCAGATAGTAATTGTTAGTACTGGTTAGTTCCTTTTAGGTACTTCTCACATCATACACTTTTCCCTGCAAATGACATTACTGATCGTGGACCTTTTCAACCAAACACATTATTGTCCACACACCTTTGCTTGATGAACTTATTTGTACCCAGATGTATAAGCACATTTTTCTGTTGACACTTTCTGCTACATTATTACTTTCCATTTTCCTTGAATACACATCCTTTTTCCCTCAACCCACATTGGAGATTTTCATTAGCTTGTGGGAACATCTCATCTTTGCCTTCAGTAGCTTTTTTGTTTCAGTATCTGCAGTTTGGGGAGATTATCTTGGTGTTTGAACTTCAATTCCTCTTGACTCCCATGGTTTGCAGCTGATGAGGGTTGGGATGTTCATGCTCTCATCCAGGTCTGCTGGCCAGCTTTGTGCAAAGTTCCCCACAAGTAAATAAAGCAAAGGGGATAAAGAGAGGAGGGATAAGGAGAGAGCACCAGGATATAACATAGGCCTCATTTTCCCACCCCAATCTAACCTTTCTCACCTGCAGAAAAAGTTGTAGAAGTTCTCATCGTTGCTGAAAGTGTCAGAACAAGGGTGAGCTGCATCTGCCCCTGGATCGGGTGAGAATAGGTAACAGTAGATATGCAGAAGCCATGCTGGCTGTGTATCTGTTAGCTACTGAGTTGTTTCATAGGTCTAGACCACAGTAAAAAATCATTTTAGCAAGCTTCATGATTACACAAGGACTTAGCACTTCTGCAGCTTTTCATAATCTGTTTGAACTTCAAGCATTTCTAAACCAAGCACATTGGATCAGTAGAAAATTGTGTAACAATTGTGTAATATGAACCTCCTGGGTATTACTTCTCATCTAACATTTTTTAGAGCACTTTGGCAGTCTTACAGCAGTCTGGCTATCCTACCCATTCACCACAAGGGACTTCTTTCATCCTTGTGTTGTGGGTGCACAAATTTAGATTAACTATTAGGAAGAAACTCTTTTCTGTGAGGGTGGTGAGGCACTGGCAGATGTTGCCCAGAGAAGCTGTGGTTGTCCCATCCCTGGCAGCATTCAAGGCCAGGCTGGATGGGGCTCTGAGCAATCTGGTCTAGAGGAAGGTTTCCCTGCCTTAAAGACCATTTTTTAGGTCCCTTCCAATTCAAATCATTCTATGATTCTGTGAATATGGAGATTTATTGTGCTTCCATTTCCTAGTCACTCAGTCCTGCAAGGTCGTCAGTGCACACTGCTTTTTGAAGTTAAGATTTATTGAAAGTACATGATTTGTTAGAGCACTTCCTTGATTAGGAATGTGCACAAATTTTGGGAAGGAGGTGAAGAGTCTGGGATTGCTTTTGGGTCACTCATTGCACTGTAGGCTGCGCAGAGAGGAGCCAAGTGAAAGCAAGGCCCAGAAAAGCAGTTCTTTACTGAGAGAGCAGAAAAGTTCATATTTGAGAGATAAGGAAAACAGACAACAGTGAGAAGCTTTTCAGAAGGAACGAAGTAGCAGAGGAGGAGCATGGAGCTTAAAAAGCACTCATGAAGGGATGTAACAATGAATGCATCATGTTGTTAGTGCTCCTGACAAAGTGGGCTATAAAACAAGACAGCTTATGACAGCAGCTCTAAATTCACAGGCAGCATTTTGCACAAGTCAATGCACTAATAACCTCCTTACTGTCTTCTATAAGATACACTCTCTGTGATCTACTTCACCATTGCTCCTTGATGATATTAAGCATTTTCTTCCATTTTCCTTGCCACTTGTTGCCTTGGATTTGCGTGGCAGAAGAGCTTTCAAAGTACCTGTTGGAATATACTACAGTGCCTGGTAATGCTGCAGCTTGCTGCAATCTTAGCTGTTGGATTTGCACAGCAAGCTGCTAGATCTGTAAATTTGTCTTGTTATAGAGCAACCTCCCTTTCCCCACCCCAGACTCCATTTTACATTTACTGTACAGATTTTCATCCTTCTCCTCTCCCAGATACGGGACCTCACTCCCCACCAGCTGCACTGCACGTTTAGGGGAGTGTTAACTCTAGTGGAATGGATGGACAGTAGGCCAAGCACAGGCTTGTGAGCACTTGAGATTTATGAGCCCACACTTCAGGAAACCACAATAGCTGCAAGCAGTTGAATCTACTCTGCTGGTCTTCCAGCACAGTCACCTTTCATTAGACAGCACTAACACTCAGCTGTAGGCAAAGATAAAACAGCGCCATGTATATTTCTCTGTCCTACTTTTCCAAGTGCTTCTGACTTTTCTGTTTCCATGAGATATACTAAAAGAGAAGTTTAGCATGTCATCTTCCCCAGGTTATGAACAAAAAATTACGGGGACTCATCCTTCACTAAAAGACAGAACTGCCATCATGAAGATAGTTGTAAGTGCAAAGGAATGAGTCCTTCTGCTGTCTTCCTTGCCCAAGTATGCAAGGTTAATCCAACTGCTTCCAGCTGGGGCAGAAAAGAGATTTCTTCAAGAACAAAATGACAGAGACTTCTGCAGTTCATTTGGTGCCCTCCAGCAAGAAACATCTGCTAGAACCATCTGGACATCATGAGTTCAACAAATTTCCTCTTTTAAAGGTAAACCTGGCTTTTAGAAGAGCGGCAGATCCCATTTCTGTTTGTAGCTGACATTGCATTTTCATATTGACCATAATCTGTGATAGCAATTTTGTTTGCCTTCACCTCTCGTCTCCTGTTCTCCCCAGTTTCAGGGAGATTTTAAACAGCATAATATGTAAAAGTATTTTGGAAAGGTGAGCCCAAGAAAAGCCTTCATTTTCCACCACTCATTTGTGTTACAAAGCATCCCCACCACCAAAAGCATGGAATAAAGAAATTATCATGTATCTTTTCTTTAATAATTGGAGCCCTCCTTCCAAGGGCACTTCCTATCTGTGGAACTCTGTTGTTTGAATTTCATGGCAACTGAGCAGCTTACAACTCTTATTGCATTACAATACTCCCAAGGGATTGAAAGGTCATGGAGGAATATCTGGAGACTATTCTTAGTGAAAGATTTGGATGCATCCCTCAACATCTATGTTGCAGAGACCTTCGAAGGATTTAGTGGTGCTTGAAGCAATCAGTGGAGAGAAGCTTGGGCCATATTCAAAGCACTCACAATCAGTGTCCCATTTATCCATCATGTCTACCTTTCTCCTGTGGTAATTCAGGAAGCTGGGATGTGGCAGGCGTCAAGAGCAAAGGATCTGGATTACTCTGCATTGGTTTGGGTTTAGGTAGTATATATGGCACTGGTGACTGTTTTAAGCATCATCATCTAACTGGGCTCAGTGGAACCCTGTAGACGCCTGCTACTTTCAAGGGATAGGATATGTGACTGAGAGCTGAACTAGCAGGAACATAACTGCAGCTGTATCATGGAGTGTCAATTTTATTCTAAGTTAAATAAAATAAGCCAATTCAGTTTGCCTTATACTGATGCAATATCTTGATGTTCATTCAGTGGTAAGCACTTCCAGAAGTAATACAACTTAAATGATCTAACTTTGATTTTCTACACAGGAGTCTGTGGCAGACCAGGCAATTAAAAAGGCCAGTACCTGCACTACTTGTCTCCAAAACTTTAATAGGTCTCTGATGTAGGGATTGAATGTACTTGAAATGAAAGATGTTCAGCATCCTTGACTGAAACCTTGCCTGCCTTCACAACTCTGAGACAGAAGCAATTACTGCTTCACAGGAACTATGCCCTGAGTCATGCTGACCTAGTACTTTTGACTGTAGCAGTGGGAGTCCCAGTACTTTGTCAGAGAGGTCTTTACAAAACTTCCATGTACAATTTTAACACACACCACAAAACTTTGGTATAAGGTGTTTTTCTGTCTTTTAGAAATTACTGAGCCTGACAAAGTTTCCCTCCCCAGACCACATGTGATTCTTGTGCCTTGAGGAGAGAGGTTTGCAGATCCATGCAGACGTAGAGTCAAACCCATCTGGGCCGATGCACTGTGGTAAGATATCACTGCCCGAGTGCAGAACCTGGTGGTGAAGCTACGCCATGTAGATGCCCATGTACCCAAGAGTCGAGCCACTGAGGAAAGCCAGAACAACCAGCTAGTGGATAGAGCTGCTAAGATTGAAGTGGCCCAGATGGATTTAGATTGGCAACATAAAGGAGAATTATTCTTGGCCTGGTGTGTCCATGACACTTCAGGCCATCAGGGCAGAGATGCAACATACAGATGGGTCCGTGATTGAGGGGTGGACTTAACAATGGACACTATTGCCCAGGTTATTCACGAGTGTGAAACATGTGCTGCAATTAAACAAGCCAAACGTTTAAAGCCTCTTTGGTATGGAGGACGATGGCTTAAGTACAAATATGGGGAGCCCTGGCAGATTGACTATATCACACTGCCACCAACCCGCCAAGGCAAGCGCCATGTGCTTACCATGGTGGAAGCAACCACTGGATGGCTGGAAACATACGCTGTGCCCCATGCCACTGCCCGGAACACTATCCTGGTCCTTGAGAGACAGATTTTGTGGCGAAACGGCACGCCAGAGAGAATTGAATCAGAAAATGGGACTCACTTCCGGAATAACCTTATAGACA
>NDXB01010191.1:0-19256 GCA_002631895.1 Agapornis roseicollis
GCAGGGGAGCACAGGAGCAGCCTGGCTGCTCGGCTTCTCCTCTGCACCTTAAAGATCACCTCAAAGCTCCCCCAACTCCAACCCCTGCCACAGGCAGAGACACCTTCCACTGGAGCAGCTTGCTCCAAGCCCCTGTGTCCAACCTGGCCTTCAACACTGCCAGGGATGGGGCAGCCACAGCTTCTCTGGGCACCCTGTGACAGCACCTCAGCACCCTCACAGGGAACAGCTTCTGCCTAAGAGCTCATCTCAGTCTCTCCTGTTCTGGCAGCTTAAAGCCATTCCCCTTGGCCTGTCCCTGCAGGCCCTTTTCCAAAGCCCCTCTCCAGGTTTCCTGCAGCCCCTTCAGGCACTGGAGCTGCTGTAAGGCCTCCCCTTTAGGAGTCGTCTCTTCTCCAGGCTGACCCAGCCCAGCTCTCGCATCCTGGCTCCAGAGCAGAGCTGCTCCAGCCCTCGCAGCATCTCCATGGCCTCCTCTGCACTTGCTCCAACAGCTCCATGTCCTTATTTTGGGGGCCCCAGAGCTGAATCCCTTTAATTCCTCTAGTTAAACCACACTGGGAACCACCTCCAGGTCACAGGCCTTTGAAGATGTATTTGGCTTCTTGGTGATGGATGTTTCTATCTTTACAAGCCCAAAGGGCAGGTTATAATGCAGCATTGAACCATGGGCACCTTATCCACAGCTTCATCAGAAGATAATGGAGGGAGTTTTATGGAGATGAACTGGACAGAGTGGGATGGAAATAAGTGCTGTTAGTACCTCCAAACACAACCTACACAGACAGCGGGAGCCCTGGACACACAGCATAAACCATCACAAAATTGTGCTTTTGCCTTTATGCTGAGCTCCACATCTGCTCTTGTGGATGATGCTGCAGGATAAGGGACACTAGGATGGCTGGTATATTTTTCATTGGTGCTGTGATTTGTGGGGAAGGTAACTGGGAAACCAATCTGCCATTAAGCATAGAATGATAGGATAGTGTGGGTTGGAAGGGACCTTAAAGATCGTCTAGTTCCAACCCTTCTACCACAGGCTGGGATAGAATCTGAGAGACAACATCCCAGTTAAAACTAATATTACAGCAAGCATAGAAACACATGGCAAGGAACAGATCAGGGAATTAAACACCTCATTCCTGGCAATATTAAAGGGAAATACTTGCAAAGAAGAAAAAACATACAGGAAATCTGAATCCTCTGCATTTGGTCAGCATGCAGAAAGCAGTCGCATTGCTCTGGTTCCCAAACATACTGGTGGTATCAATCACATGAAACAACTATTATATATATATATATACATATATATATATATATATATATATATATATATATACAAAACTAAGCTAATTTCTGCTCACATGTATAGTGCTTGTTTTTCCATCTTATTGTATATGCAAAGAGGAACATTTTCAGTGATATCCTAGTAGCAACTGAAATATAATCATTCAGTGTGCAATCAAGGGAAAATGAGNATATACATATTATATATATATATATATATATATACAAAACGGGCCTATTTTTGTATCTACCATTAAGGGAATTTAATGAAGACTTAAATGAAAAATCTTTTGGGAGCAGTTTCAAAAGGAGAGAGTTCATATCTAATTCCTTTATAAACTCATCAAGGGCCTAATGCCACTTGATTCCTTTGCAAATATCACATAAGAAATGCATTTGGCATCAGGGGTCATTTCCAGCTACCCATTACTCATTGCCTTACAGAAAACCTTCCTCCATCTATCCCAAACACCCAAGAGCCCAGTGCTCTACCCTGGTACATACAGTCCTGAAGATGACCCACTCGCTGTGGCAATACTCCAGGGTGCCTCCAAACTCTGGGGTTAGCTGCTGTTCATCAATGTATGTCAGCAGGTCGCTCACCGAGCTCAGCATAACAACCTACAAGCAAGGAAACACCATTACTTGGTTGAGCATCACTTCTAGCCATACACAAATCAAGCCTAAGAAGTGTTTATGTATCTAAAACTGGGTTTTCTCTAAATACTGTTCTACAGAATGGCTTTCTTCTTATGCTTATGGCTTAATATGGCTTTCATTTGATATATTTGACCACTCAGGTAAGTCAACCCTGATCTCCCAAGTCCTTTCTTCTTCAAATGCAAAGTACAGAGCAATGCTGCAGTATCTAACTGCAGAACAGAGCTGGAAGCAGAAGTAATGCAGGGTTTTGCAAGGAATGACCAGTAATGTAGAAGAATATATATACACTTTAATAAGTTATGAAGCTAGCTTCACACAAATATATATATATTCATGAGGTTTGGGGTGTCTTGATCTGCCCTGGGATAAGTCATGAATTTTCAGGACTGTGCAAATGGTAATCATTCATTTTAGAGTGAAAAATGCAAAGCTTGTGAAAGTCATATTATTTCCTAAAGGAAAACATTAGTTTGCTTTGTGCATTTGTAATTGCATCTACTGAGACTCCATAAATGTACTGTACTTCTCTTAATTATTCTTATTATGTCCTATGATCAAGGTGGCTTTAGAAGCCGTGGAAACTCTGAGTCAAAGAGCATAAAACACCATTTCAGTTGCTGTTTTAGAAACAAACACCAACATGATGATGGTATGGAGTTTATACTGAGACAAAAATAGGTGGAATTCATTGCAAGAGCCTCACTGGACACGTCTTTTGACTTTTTAGACATAAAACAAACAACTGAGCATGGTTTTATTCTCCACACAGCCTATACGGGGGGATGAGAATAGGCTGAGAAGTCCACCAGCCACTACCATGGTACTCTGGTGGGGAGTAAACTGCACAAGGGAAGATGAAAAATGCTAAAGGAGAGTTTTGATGGAGACCGATTTGGTGGAAATAAGGCATTTCCGGCAGGGACACTCTGGTGACTCCACATACAGGTGCCTGCAGAGTGGGACACTGTCACCCTCTGACCCGAGGTGCACTGATCACACACAAACACAACAGCTCTGCATGCTCGTACCGGTAACTTGAGCAGAAAATCCTCCTGACTGAAGCGAAACCCAATGTCAGTGAAGGTGCGCTGGAAAAATCCCGTGGGACGCAGAACCATCACTAGGTGCAGGTTCCCTGGGAAAGATGCCTGTAAGGGAACAGAGAGGAAATTCACTCTAAGGACACAGAAGGTCCAACAACAGCTTCCAAACACCTATAATATATATAATGTTCAGCATTAGGACTTGAGGAGTGAAACGACGACTTAGCAAGGAACAGAGGGCTGGAACATTGAGAGGAGTAACAGACAGATTGAGGCAGCAAAATGTATTGCCAAACTCACTAATCATCCATAACTGCATCAAGCATAGTCTTGTCCCTGTTAATTACCAGGCAACATTTCATTTATGGTAAGAATTTGGAGTTTCCTGTCTTCAAGCATACAGTTGGCAGGCACATTCCAAATGGATCTGTGGAAAGGGTGTTTAAGAGTGAAAATGAGGTTTTAAGCAAGCAGGTGTCATATCATTAAATTATGGCTAAGTACATGGTGCAAAGGATTGAGTTAATTAAGACATACGATTTACTCTGAGATCCTGCCAGGCTAGGTTATATTTCTCCATATATTCCTCCATATAGTATCCTCCTCCTTGAAACACAGTGAGAGTAATGGTGAGAGTAATGAGCGTGTTTAGGTGTTTTGCACTGCAGGACACTTAATCTGTGCCTTCTAAACCAAGCCTGCTCCTGTAAACATACATTAATGTTCTTCAAAAAAGTCATGATTTACAGTGGAGATCTGACATCCATGAACCGCATCATAATTCGTTTTCTTGTGTAGGAAAGGTCGGGCTGTAGCTTCCACTGCTCACAACTCCACTTAGAAATGGATGATGACTTTTAGGATCAAATAAGCCACATGAATTCAATATATTGACCTGTTGTTATTTTAAATAGGAGCAGGGAAAAAATGGATTCATGTGAATCAAGTGTCAAATTCATACCCTTTGGAAGACAACAAGAATGGTGCCAGGGACAAAGATTTGGCATTAAAACCAAGCGAACCATTAAACAACAGATATTTTAGTGCTGGCTCCAAGCCCTGGGTGCTGCTCCTCTGTTACCCAGCCCCTGGTCAGCACACAACTGCTGCCAACCCCAGGCACACAGTGATGACCACAACCCATCCTTGGGGAGACCCAAGGAACCAACTTCCAGCCCCATCAAACATGCAGACAGGCCAAAGGTCTAACCCTGGCCATGGAGTTACCAGAGCTTTGCAGCTCCGAGGTCTTGCCCAAGAGCGCAGGGATGAGGGGCTGCAGGAGATGCAGGTTCAGTTCCCTGCTCCAGTGCGGGTTCAATTAGACCTACAAGGAAGATCAGCAATCCTGCAAGACAACCCCAAGCAGGTTCTCCAACAGTCCAGCTACAAGACACAGCTCAGATGATAAACCCATCTCAGAGACCCTCCCCAGTTCAGGACTAACCTTAGCTTCCTATGTAACTAGAAGGAAAATCATCCACAGGGTACTGGATATCTCCAAGAGCTAGAGTGGCTCCTCACTTTGAGGACAGTCTCTGCCCGGGATGCAGAAACACTTCCCTGAAGAAAGCATCACCAGAACTGGGATGCAGAAACCCTTCCCTGAGGAGAGTATCACCAGAACTGGGATGTGGAAACCCCTCCCTGAGGAAAGCACCATCAGAACTGGGATGCAGAGAACCTTCACTGAGGAAAGCACCACCAGCTCTGGCACAGGCCTGTAGGCATCTTGAATGAACTGAGAATTTACAACATTCATATTTCACTGGAAGGCCTCTGGCAAGTGCATCCAAGAGAAGCTGGCTGCCTGTCCCACCTCACTACATTGGCTCTCTATTGAACCTCTTTCCAGGCCTGCTGACTGACCAGGCTGGTCCTTGACACTCTTCACTAGGCACTAAGAAATCCCAGAAAGAGATCTGTGAGTCTGCATTCATGGCAATGTCATGCCCTTCCCTCCAGAGCTCTGAGTCCATCATGTGTTATTCCCTCATGCCTACCCCTACGTCCACACTTGCTTCATTCTACATCCTGGTCATTTCCCAGTGGGAATTTCTTTGCAGACAAGCTAACAGTAGCATCCTCCAACAAGGCTTCAAACATACACCAAGAAGCCACCACAAGCTGTAAACCTCAAAGGAAAGGATGCTTTAAGACAGGCCCTGCATTCCTGGCATTATGGCTCAAACTGACCTGAACCAAAGCCTTGCAAGGCTGATGGTCTTACAATGCTTTAATTGCTTGGAGGATGTAATTTTAGGTCCTTCTGCATGGTAATGAGTCCACTCTTAGTGAAACCAAAGGTAAAATGCCTGCCAAAACCACACTGCAATAGCTACAAGGTGAGAAGAAAGGTGCCTTTGGACACATTTTGTTTCCAGAAGGCAGGATGCCAACATGACATAGGGGAAAAGACCATTACCTGCCACTCATATCTTTCTGCAACACCCTCCGCAGGGGCAAACTCCCCTTTGACACAACTTCACACCCATACACACCCAATGGCATTGCCTCAGAGGCAGCTGAGTTTCCAAGTGATTTGATTTCCATTCAGTTTAGAAAGTAGATGCAAGGTCAGCACTTCTGAGTAGCTAGAAACCAAGAAATACAGCTTTGCAAATGAGACCTAATGGATTTCAAACACTGAAAAACACAACCCAAAAATAAGCTTGCAGGAAGGTAACCACCAATCAAACCATGTCCTGTACCCTCCTACAGACTTAAGAGAAAGGATTAAAGGTTAAAACCCCCATATATATGTGTGTGTGCATATATATAAATAAATATATATATGTAATTATAAACCAGTAATTCCTCAGAGAGATAACAGAGGGACTATATGTATTTAAATCACTGCTGCAGCTGTAGTTTCTAAGGGCTGAGGTGTAGTAAGTTACCTGCAAACTCAACTCTAATGATACTGCTGGAAAAAATCCCTTCCCCACAATACACTGGGAAAAGCAAAAACAGAAGAGCCTTATGTTTTATCTTATTACTTATAACACTACAAAGAACGTCGTGCATTTGGTGACCTAGGGGTTAGGTAACAACACACAAAAGAACCTCCTAAAGCCTGTGCCCTCTGCTATTCCTCTGCAGCATACCAGGAAAGGTGGAAAACTCTCGGCACTAAACCAGGCAGTTGACAACATTTCACTACTATTAACTCTCTCCCTGACCAAAGACCATGCTCAGGATATACTCCCCCTTCTGAGGATACAAACGTGTGTACCTTAAGGTCCCAGCTCAGCAACTTGCTTAAATGCACACTCAACTATAACCCCATAGAGAGCCCTGATATAACCAATAGAGATGAACTAGGCTAATAAAGCACAAGAACAGGCATGCACTGAAAGCATCATAGTTATTATCTCTTCAGTGAATGTCTCATCCTGATGTATTTAATGTGATTTTCCCCCGATTTTAGGAATTCGGTTTTCAGGGAATATTCTTCCCTGAAGCTCACTGGGATATTCAGAAGGTCAGAAATCAATGAACACAAAGAAAAAGTAGTATCTGCCACTAAGTTTAATTCTGAGTGATGGAGATTGAGGCTAGTGGTCCTTACACATACAGGTGCTGAAGTTCATAGTATCATAGAGCCACAGAATCACAGAGCACCACACTGGAAGGAGCTTCAAGGATCATCTGGCCCACCCTTTTCATGGCATACCATGACCTAGACAAGATGCCCTAGCATCCTGTCCAGCCTAGCCTTAAAAGTGTTCAACCTTAATGACTTTCTGCTGTTCCTTAAAGTCACACCGCAAAATACCAGGCACTGCTCGTTTGAGCCTTAACTCCCCCCAGAGCCAAAATGAAACTCTGAAGCGCTCTGCTACCTTTATTGCAGCCGGCTGCAGAATTAACCCCCGAAGATGCTGCGAGCATCGGTGCTGCACACCTCCCACCCAGCCGCTCCCTGCCAGCGGCTCTCTCGTACCGTACAGCAGCGAGCACAGCCTTTCCCAGGACATGTCGCGATGCGACAAGCAGCAGCACTGCGGGACAGCGATGCCCGACGCCCGCTCGCGGGGAGGATGCTCTCATAATCACTCCATTAAACCGGCTCCGGTCAATATTCCCGCTTCCTCCATCACCTCCCGCACACCCCCCAGGTACAACGAGGCCTCTCTCCACCGCCCAACCCCACCCCCCCACCCCCTTCCGTGCTCGCTGCAGCACGCCGGGCCCGGAGCCTTACCGCAGTGCTGCCGGCCCGCCGCCCGCTGCGCCGCGGGCTCGCCTCGGCCATCGCCTTGGAGCTGGGACGCGACCGCACCGGACGGGGCGTACGGGACGGAGCCCCCCGCCTTCCCCCGCTGTTCGCCCCGCAGCCGGGCAGGGCAGGCAGCAGGCAGGCAGCAGGCAGCCCTGCCGGCACCCGCGCCCGACTCGCAGCACCGCGCTCGTTCCTTAGCGCCGGGTTTGCTTTTAAGGTGGAATGCCCAAAATCATCCTGCAATCAAGGCCAGCGCTTTTCCCTTCGAGGATTGGGCTCGCAGCGATCCTCTCGCCCCTTCCCCCCTCCTCCCCGCCTTGTCTCAATGCGTGTTATCAAGTTCTTTGGGATTCTAGGAGGGGAGAGAGGAAAGATGCTCCTGCCAAAACCTGAGGTTCGACCCGGGTTGCACGGCCTTGCTTCCAAATGCACATAGCACCAACATGAGCCTGCTCTGCCCATGCAATTAGAGACATTCACAAAGAGTTAAGCAAAAATCAGTCTGATCCTACATTTTTCTGGATGAGATGCACAAGAGCAGAGCTGCAATCGCCCATACACATGCTGAAAAAATAGGACACCGTGCATTTGAAATGCAGCTTATTTGCACTTCTTTATTCCAGACTCATACAGAGATCAGAAGATTTTTTTATCACAGCATGGGTTTATGATTAGAAAGAAATCAAGATGTGCTCTTTTATGTTACCTGCGCAAAGGCAAGTCCAGCCAAATTCCTCCTGGACACAAAGACCAGACCCTGGTTTTAAGGCAAGATTCCCAAGTCTTAAGATTTAGTGGAAACGGGTTTTCTGCCTGTTACTCCTCTTTACACAGAGCATCTGCACACTGTCAACACAGACAGCCCAATACTCCAGGCAGTCATTCCTCCACATGGACACGCAGTGCACATAGGCACACAAATAGGGTGGATGCTCAAAGGTCACCCCATAATTAGATTTCCTTATTAAGCACAAAACGAATGACACTTCTGTAGAAGCCACAAATTAGGACAGGGTTTTTTCCCCCCCATTTGAGACTTCCAAACTACCCAAAGCAACTGCATCATCCTTAAAAGATGCTCTCAGTAGTAGCAAACTCTGGCAGCGGAACTAAATTTTGATGTTCCCTTTAAAGAAGTACTTTAAAAAAGCTCTTTCTTCCCTGATGGCATGGTAACCATGCTTGGAAATTCAGCTTATGACATCCAGGGAAACCAGAGCCCAAAATACCGATAGAGGCATCTTATGCACACTGCAAAGAGGTAACCCCCTCTTCCTTCCACAGGATGCCCATCAGCAAAACACCATCAAAGCCTGACTTTCTGAACACCAAGTTCAGCTGGACCAGTGTTACATACTAAAACAGTGTAAGATTTAACTTTATCAGATCTAACCACAATGAGGTAAGAGCTTTTTTTCGTCAGTGTATACCATTTGCTCCATTCTCCATCAGACGGACCAATGTCTTTACTGTTCAATCATTAAAGGCATAATAAGACACCCAGAATATTTTCATTGACTTACCCACATGGCATGGGCTGGCTGGAAAAGCATTTATTGACTCCTACTTACCCATGCACCTATAAACCTGACTTTCCTACACGTGCATGCACTGCTGTAACCCCATGCTCTGATTTCACAGCACACAATGCACTGCTGAGCTGAAAAACGCTCATTTTGAGGTAAGTTCTGCCAGGATATGTGCTGATGATGTGTAGCACCTCAACATATGTCATATTTAAAATACATGAATGCATATATAGACATTTAAAATAGCTTTTGCCACCTATGCCCACATACAAATGCTTGTGAAGCCTGTTTTAAGAACCTAACACTTTCAGTCACTGACAACTGGGTAAAACATAGTCTCATTAGTAACCAGTGTCTAGAAAGAACATATATTAAGCCACCATCAAAAGCACAGAACAAGGCACAAAACCCACTTGAACCACTATGAAGGAGTACAAAACCAAGCAAATGAATCAGTTAATACTCAAAGAGCTCATTTACACACTCAAATGGGGCATAGAGCTGTGCCTGAGTTAATTATAGTGCCATAAACCAAACTACAACCTAGGGAGAAAGCACGAGCATCACTGCTCCTGGTTCCCAGTGTTTTCTTGAAAGTGATACATAATGAGCACAATGACTTAGTACATTAGGAGAGATTAACATTAAAGAGGACTTACTGCTATTTTCTGGAGAGTCATTTTGACTGATGTCCATGTGTCCAATCTTCTATCCAGGATCAGGATAAATCTGGTGTCTGACTCATGTTGACTGTGAGATAAGAAAATACCAATAACCACACAACATCTTAAGGGAATGTGGTTCTATTCCCCCACAAAACCTCCAGAAGAACACGGAACACAAACCACAGTGTGACATTGCTACAACTCCTTGATCAGATTCCAACAAGAAATTTGGGAAGCCCACCTTAGGGTGAGCCCTGGGTGAAGCATCACCTTCGAACTGCGCAGGAGGTGGAGACAATACATTAGCGGAGACACACATCCGTGGAGACAAGAGCTTGCCCTTGGAACCCACACTGGTCTGGAGAAGACCTCTGAGAAGGTCCAAGGAGGCAGCAGTCATTGCTCCAAGATGCACATCCTTTTGTGGTCAGCTCTTCCTTCCGATGGGACTTGCCACCTCCTTGCCCAGGTTACAGCAACCAAGCCATGCTTGGTTTGGCACAAGGCAATAGAGGAGACATCACACTAGGGAAGAGTGATGCCAGCTTGGCAAGGGGAGAGGGGGAACTGGGGCTGGAATAGGCTGCCAGGGCTTCCCCAGCACCTCCCGAGGCCCCATTGGAAAGGGGCTGAGTGGTAAGAGGCATTTTCCAACACCCTTTGCATGCACAGGTTTCCTGGCATCCCTGTGACCCCCAAAGCCTTTAAACTGCTTTGAAATCCCCATCCTTAGCAGCCAAGGCAGCAGTACCAGGGATGCCTGGGCTGGCAGTGAGCTCCTTACCCATCTGTAATCAAACATTGCCTTTCCAAGCTAACTGGGCATAGCTCAACCAGCTCAAACCATGACGATATACACCCCAGGGCAGACTGAGTTACAAACTGGCATCATGTTTGCCCACAGGTAAGGGTACGCCAGCTTGTAACCCAGTCCTCTGATGTGAATGTATTTACAAGAGACTTAGGTAATATCTACAACATTTATTTAGTACACGTGCTGGGTCAGGTATCCGCACTGGGCATAGCCTCATGAAGGCACTGGCTTTGGTACTTCTCATGTTTGGCAAGTGAAAACACATGGGGGATCACTGAGAGGTATCACTGGCAGACAACACTTTGCAACTATACTGCATAAAGCCAGTGCAGGAGCTCTCGCTTGATGCACATCTCATTGCTCTGGCATGTGATAGCAACACCTCTGGCAAATACATTTAAATGGAATTAGCAGTTGTGCCAAGAGGAAAAGACACAGAATTCCCTCTGGCTTATAATAACAAGGCACTGAAGAGATACAGAGGCACAGATACATCTTTAGGATCTCCACCATCACACCCAAAGTGCAAAGGTTCCGTGTGAATTTATACACTGCTATTGAGGCACAGGACAAAATTGCAGACAAAACTGATGGTGTATTTTACACATGGGTTGAACACAGATCTTTGGCATGTAATGAAGTGTGAGGTTACAAATCGTGAGCTGGACCGGGCATGGCTTTTCAGCCAAAACCTTTCCCAGCTAAAATAGTTTTGGAAACATGAAATTACTGCAGGTTTCTGACAGCTCTGTTCACTCCCTCCATGAGAAAAATGACTCAGATGGGAGCAGGGGGGGAAAAGGATCTTTTTGTTTGAGGGAAAATAAAACCTTTTTCAGCCCATCCTAAGGCTGTTAAAGGTCTCTGTTCTACGAGGAACAATTCCCCAGCTCCCACTGTCTCCCAGTCTGGAGAGGGGCTTTGGACAAGGGCCTGTAAGGACAGGCCAAGGGGAATGGCTTTAAGCTGCCAGAACAGGGGAGACTGAGATGAGCTCTTAGGCAGAAGCTTTTCCCTGTGAGGGTGCTGAGGCGCTGGCACAGGGTGCCCAGAGAAGCTGTGGCTGCCCCATCCCTGGCAGTGTTGAAGGCCAGGTTGGACACAGGGGCTTGGAGCAAGCTGCTGTGGGGGAAGGTGTCCCTGCCTGTGGCAGGGGCTGGAGCTGGATGAGCTTTAAGGTCCCTTCCAACACAAACCAGGCTGGGATTCTGTGATTACCCAACAGGCTGCCATTGAAAAAGCAGACCCAGAGCCATAGTNCTGGAGCTGGATGAGCTTTAAGGTCCCTTCCAACACAAACCAGGCTGGGATTCTGTGATTACCCAACAGGCTGCCATTGAAAAAGCAGACCCAGAGCCATAGTGTTCACACAGCACTGCTGCCAGTGTAACAGAACCTGAAGAGAAAAATCTATAATCCATGTAATTTAGCAAAGGCAGAGAGGCTGCAGTGCACTGTCCATTCATAACTGCATGCCAAGGTATGCCATCTACTCAGGACAAGGTTATACTCAGCTACCTTTAAGCACACTCTTCTACTTTTATCAGTTCCCTTACAGACACAGAAAGTTCCAAAAGCCTTGAAATCTCCTGTAGGAAATGCTGAATTTACTCTGGAGCAAAACCCATCACTGTTTGCAAGCCAGGCCTTGCAGTTCATCAGATATCCAGTCCTACAATGTATCTTTTAAACCCACAATAAAAATCAACCAATGCTTTCTCACTAAGGCTGCAAGGGCTGCTCATCTGCATCCAGCAGCAGAACGATGGAGACAGAGAACATAATTGAGGACTATTTCTCTTAGGGAGCTTCTTGCCACTTCTTTCCCCTTCCCCTCAATTTTGTGTTGTAGAACACATCAGACTAAAAATAAAGGCTTGGGATACTTTGCAGGAGGACTTGAAATCAGATCCTGGAGGCTGGACTTGTGAGGTTTATCACGGGACTGACAGACTCCTCATGGCTGGTGGGATCAGAGCAGGACAGAAGGACCTGCTGCCTCATACTGAAACTCAGGGGTATTTATAGCCACCAGCACCCTTTGCCGTGTCACTACTTCATGTTATCAGCCACAGTTCTGAATCACTTTGTACTGCACTTCCTGATCTAAGTGAAACATGCAGAGCTTGTCTAAATACCAGAAAGTTGGAGAGTCAAACAACATGGAGTGGAAGGAAGCAGGATGGATCAGGATGGAACAGGATAGGATTGAACAAAATAGAATAATTAGAAATAATTAGAAATTTCATTAGAAATTTCATTAGAAATTGAATTAGAAATGGGATTAGAATACAACATTTCAGTTGGAAGGAACCTACAACAATCATCTAGTCAAACTACCTGACCTCTATAGGGCTGACCAGCATTATTAATCAAGCATTATTAAGGGCATTGACCAAATATCCCTTAAACACTTGGGGCCTTGGGGCATTGACCACCTCTCTGTAAGCCTCTGGCAGTGTTTGATCCCTTCTCAGGAAACAATGCTTCCTAATGGCCAGTCTAAACTATTCCCACATGTACCTTCACTGGATCCCAGGGAGGAGAGCATCTCCCTGGCCACATCCCCTCCTCAGGAAGCTGCAGAGAGCCACAAGGTTCTCTCTCAGCCCCCTTTTCTCCTAACTGCACAAACACAAGGGCATCAGTCACTCCTTGGAGGCTATGCCTTCCATTGTTTCCAAAATAACAGGCAGGCTGTTATGATGGTAGGAGGAGCAGAGAAGCATGACTGAAGTGGTTCTCCTATAAACATACTGAACACACCTGAATCACCGCAAGCCCACAGCTCTCATTAGCTTCTTGATTGAGTTGGACCTATTAGAGGGACAGCAAGACTGCTCGTCATGCTAATGCCAGGGTGTTTCCAGAAGCCCTGGAGAAACCGGGCAGATCTGCGAAGTGCAGATGCCCACAGGACTTCAGAGTCCATCCAAAAAGAGGCCAAAGGAACCAAAGACTCTTTTCCTTTCCTTACATCTTCCAAGGCAGCTGCTGATGGAAAGCTCCCACCAAACTGCTGTCAACCTGCTCTCCCTGCAGGAAGAAATTTGCCAAAACAGGCATTATTCAAGGAAATTAAGCATTCCAGGTAATTGAGTCACGAGGCTCAGCAACAAGGAATAGGAGGGCCATTAATCTAAGTATGTGGCACAGGCTGCTTAACTCAAGACATGGGAGCTGTGGCATGCTGCTGAGCCAGTGCGTGGAATGGGGACCCCACAGGCTTTGTCCCTGTAATTAGTACCTTCCTTGGGTTCATTTTGCCTTTTCCACAGTAATGACTCTCTAGTTGTACATGTCAAACACCACTCTGCAGCAGCATGGCATATTTAAGCAGTGACACATGTCCAAGCTTAAGGAAAGCTTGTTGTTAATTAGAAACTTAATAAACTCAATTTATGATACATGCAGACAGACAAGTCAGAGGGATGATGGCCACTTTTTACCCTGCAGTAACTGGCACATTAAATACCACGCCTGGACACTCTCATTCCATCTTTTCCCTTTTACTTGCTTTGAGAGCTCAAGATAAAGCATGGCACTACCCTGAAGATACCCTGCCTGAACCAAACAGGTCTTGCCCATCACAGACAAGAGCTAGAAGAGAGCCACATACCTGGGGACTGACGTTAGGTACGTGAGGACTTTAGACACGATCTCCTCGGGCACCTCGTTAAAGCGAGCGTTGTCAGGGAGGGTGATAATCCAAGCCTTGTCCTTCCCTCGGCCACCTGGAATAAGGACAAGGATGCTCCTCTAGATTGCTTTTGAGAAGGGCCAGCAGCAAAGCCCAGGAACACAGGTTAGGTCAGAAAACACACTGCCATCATTACAGAATCCTGCTTTTGATTTCAAGCACAAGACACATGCAGACATGCGAGAAAGAAACTTATTAGGTACTAGGTATTTCCTTTATTTACTGAGTGTATTTTACATGGGACAGCAAAAGAAGGCAGAAATACAAGGACAAATCTGGAACCTACAGAAAACCATTTCAAGGCAAAACCCTTGTTAATGCGTAGAGTGTTTGAAGGTAAGAGCATTTTACATGGTTTGAAACAGAAACCTAATATGCTCTTTCAAACTGCATCAATGTTTTATTAACAACCTTTCTAGTGGCATGGGAGGCTACCTGATGGATAATATCCCGTATGGAGTATCATTTTGCCAAATAGCATGGAAGTTTGTCTGGGGTATTTAATTACCACAGAGAAGTTCACTGTACTCACCAGAGAGAAAAGCAAACTCCTTCATCAAATCATCACTGATGTCCTTTGCACAGATGGGTACTGTGGTTTCTGGGGGGGGAGGGGAGGAAAGCAAAAGCAGCCATCAGAAAGGAAGCAAACCTCCAAATGCTTATCAATGTGCGCACCCAAAGGTGGGACTTCAACCCAATGCAGCTTCCCTAAATTGTACATGAAATCTCATAACAAAGGACATAGGGATCTCCTAGAAACCACTGACTCTAATGACTCCAACAGGGCAAATGCCATAAATCAGCAGTTAATGTATTCTAACAAATGTACTAAAACAGTTTGGGTGCTCAACAGGGTGTATCCAATGTTAATTGTTATATTTTGGAGTTACTAACTTTGCTCCCTATTCTGCACACTCCCCCAGTGCTCCCTAACCTTGGCAGTGCAATGGGCTGAGGTTTCTGCTGGCATCAGCAGCATCCAAGGCTGCCATACTGGGAACAAGGCTGGATTTTCACACTGTTAGAGCCTTTAATTTTGAGCAAATGAGCTTCTGAACTCCTGGTTCCATGGACAGGCTGTTCTGGCTTTGGGTTATTAGATTTCTTTTTAATTAAATAATGGGAGAGGCTGGTTTCGTGCCACGTTTAGCACACTGACCATGTCAGCGGCAATGGAAGGTTACACATGGTTTTACCTGGGAGAAGGAAACACAAACCAGACTGAACACAAGGGATGCTTAGAGCTGGTCCACATTTATCTATAAATGGAATGATAGCTTAAAATGAAATAACCTTGTTCCTGCAAATAAAGGTTCCCAAGCACATCTATACAGATTAGAGTCATTGTGCTCTCCGATAATCACATTTTAAACACTGATTATTGCACAGACTCGGTCCTAGGGAGTGATCTTCTGGCTGTTTCAAATGACACAGGCTGCATACTTCAGCACACTCCAGCGTAATCAGTATTTATTCTATTTCACTGTTTCCAAAGGCTTTCTGCTCACTTCAGCTTTATCTATGGATTTTTTGGGCCCTTGGTGGGCTGCATGGAGCAGCAGCACTCAGCGGTGCACGATGTGATGGGGACCCTGCTCCCACATCCCCACTTGCCATGGGCTCCTCTCTGCTCTTCCATGCACACAGTTTTCCCTCTTGTAGATAAAACAGTGATTTTTGTTTGCTAAGGATCAACTGGCATGTACAGAAGCATTCTTCATTTTAACAGGCCACAGAACAGGTCTTGCTAAGGAAGAAGTTTGTTTTGCAAAGCTATTTCAAACATTCACATTCAACTGCTTCACCTAACTTGAGGACAAGCTGCAGCAACGGATTTCTCCTCCAGTGGATTTCTTTCTCCAGGTCAGTAGTTTCACACTGACAAAAAATGCATATTTAGTAACTTCACGGGCTCCAACACATGAAACAGATGATATTAAACACGCTTGGCTTTGAAAATATAAGACCAAAGACACAGCCACACTTGCCTCGGAACAGTGTGGGGTTGCTCAGCAGCCTGTCTGCCTTTGTAGTTGAGGTGAAGTCAGCTTACCTTCCCTACCCATGGTTTGGCCATGCACTAGAACACCCCTGTGTGACTCAAGTGCTCATCGGTAAAAGCAATCGCAGCTACAGGTGTACAAGTAAATGAGGCTTTTGTTTCTGGTTCTGCAGTGATATGGGAGGGATGTGCTGGTTTATTAAGAGCTGTCAAGGAAACAGGCTGGGAAAGCATTAAAACAAGCTGGAGACAAGTGTGGTTGGGGGAAAAAGCACTTTCCCACAAGTATTTTCAAACCTCGCTTTATAGAAAATAATACAATCTCAAAAATTCATGTTTTAACCCCAGAGTGCAGTGCTAATTCTCTCACATCTCACCTACAATTTATCATAGAAGGGACCTTAAAGCTCACTCAGTCCCAACCGCCTGCCATGGGCAGGAACACCTTCCACTAGATCAGGGTGCTCCAAGCTTCAACCTGCCTCCCAAGGGATGACATTTCTGGAAAAGGGCACTCAGCCCTTTCAGAAAACCAGCCCCTTCCAAGCAGTCCCAAAATAACTCATTTGAGGGAAAACTAGGTGGGAGTACTTTACTTCAGGCAGTAAAGACTCAGGGAGCATTTCCTTTACATTTCCCATCTCCTGTAGTGTAGGAGAATCCAACAAGAGACAGAGGAGCAGTATAACTGCCCTTCAGTAAGGTCAAGGCACAACAATAAGCTGATTGTGGTCCCATTATAGAGCTGCTCCTTGGCCATCAAACCCAACCTCTTGGGCAAACATTAGGGAAAATCAAGCGTTGGCACCAGATTCACGAGTGTGTTGCTGTGCCTGAGGCACATCAGTGGGAAGCTGCTATAAATCCTCTACAGAAGCATGACCCTTGTCCTCAAATATGAATCTCTGGAAAAAAGAGCAATGAAAAGCAGTGGGGCACAGATTAAAACAAGGCTTCAGTTGATGTACATTAGCACACTGGGGAGTTCTTATTTGGAGGACTCTCTTGGGACAGTACAGAAAAGACCCCAGGGTGCAGTCCACGCTGTCTATGAACCGCCTGCATCTCACTTGGCACAAGGCAGAGGAAGTCCAGGTTTCATGCAGGTCCACTCATTCCTCTTAAAAGAGGCTTTGTAATCATCAGCTACTATAGACTAGAGCTGTACTGTTATAAAATCAAGCCTGAAACGCCTTGTGTTACAGCATCCCAAACTGCACTGCTAAGCCCATACAGTTGGTGTGACCTCAGGCTTTAGGGTCATACTAAAACCAAGCAGCATCTCAATGATAAATTGTTAGAACAGTGTAGTAACATCTTCTATATAGGCTCTAACCTGGGTATTTATAAAATGCTGCTGAAATTATGACATTCAGAGACTCCTCTATGAAGGAGATCGTTGCTATGACACAAGAGTTTCGGAGGATGCGTAAAGCCAAGCAGGGACAAGACAAAGGGGAAATACAGAGCTCTGTACTCCATCGAGAAAAACTAATGTGGCTCAGCAGGAAACCTGCTGACTCAGCCCTGTCCCCATCATTTGGCTTACACAGCCCACAACATTCTGCTGGGTCCTCTCCATAGGATTGTATCTCGAGGCTGGTGCACAGATTGCAGCTGTGAGAATGATGCTCATTGTCAGCGATCCTCCCTTTTGGGGGGATTCAAGCATGGAGGGACTTCCACAGAGGGTGGGGAGGGGACAGCTACAGTCTGAGTCCAAATCCCTCTCATAAAGCTCAAACAAACACTGAAGATCCTTGCTCTTTGGTAACTATCGTTTTCTTTCACTTTCCAGACTTCACAGCCCTACAGCATCTGCAGACAGCAGCTGTGTCACACATCTGCCAAGACGATGGAGAAGCACTTTGCACTTCACAACACTGCCCAAATATTGTTTGCAGCTATAAAATCCATTAGGAGATGACTTTGTTGTGAATGAAGAATAGCAGCTCTTCAGAGGAAGGCTGCTGCCGTAGTCTAGGAAACAAAACTGAAGTAAATCAAATGAAAAGGGTAAAGGATCACATTGAGTTTCTCCGTGATCTGCTTCTTGTCAGCTGCTTGTCCATTCACACATCTACACCCAGCAAAGCAGCATTTATTTAGCGCCAAGGGGGCCTGCGGAGCAGCACGGTTATAACCTATTTCGACTTCTTGCAGTGACTTCCTGGGCTAATCATCAGCCAGTGTCTGCCTCTGGTTGTCCTGTTCCTTTGAGGCTAATGATGCCCATAACATGGACCTACACAAATCAACAGCATTTACAGGAAGGTCTGGTGCTTGGGTGGCCCCTGTGTGAGGCCAGCATCAGTGTCACCCTCCCAGAACAGCCCATGGAGAACAAGCAAGGCTGGGCGTGAGGATTAAGCCATCCCCATCTCATCTGCTTCATGCAGGAATGGGAAAGGAAATCCCTTAGAGAGAGTGCCCCAGCCATGAACCCAGTGCAATGCAGAGAGCAGCCCTTCCAGCTCCTCCTGCTGAAGCTGCTCTGCTTGGCAAAATTAAACATTTATTGGAGCAAGGAACAGACACACAGTCGTGTCTGAGGAGGAAGCCAATGCATCACCCTGCAATGTGCCCCTCTAACTCAGTCTGCATTGCTGTACTCACACAAAGCACTCAGAGAGGCCCTGCAGCCCATGGCTGGGTGCACTCAATGTGGGTAAGGGAAGAAGAAAAGGGGGACATTCAGAGTGATGGTCTTTGTCTTCCCAAGTCACTGCTGTGTGTGATGATATGGCTGAGCACCTGCCTGTCCATGGGAGGTGATGAACGGATGCCTTGCTTTGCTTGCATGCATCGCTTTTGCTTTACCTATTAAACTGTCTTTACCCAAACCATGAGCTTTCCCTCTTCCACTCTTCCAATTCTCTCCCCATCCCACCAGGAGGGCAGAAAGCAGCTTTATGGGGCTCAGTTGTGTGCTGGGGTTAAACCACAATCGTGTCCTAGGACAAGCGGCTGAGCCTCGCCCTTGTTTCTCACTGAACAACTCCCAAAGCCTTTGGACTCAACCCAATCCACACGGAACATCCCCATTCTCCCTATCAGCACATCATGTCCATCAAGCAAGACAGAGGCAGTGATTAGAGCAGAAGCACTGGGTTACACTGCCTGCAAAGTGCCACCCAGGAGTAACCAGCACACTTGCAGGAGGTCTGTCACACAGCAGAGACAAGTAGGAAGGAGCAGGGCAGGGCACAGCAGACAGCAGTGTTCAACCCATATCTTCCCATGGATTACAGCCCACCTGCATCGTGATCCTGCCCCTCTACTCTGCTCTTGTGAGACCTCACCTGGAGCATTGTGTGCAGTTCTG
>NDXB01010192.1:0-13722 GCA_002631895.1 Agapornis roseicollis
GGGGCTCAGTTTTCTTGTGGGCACAGCCAGTGCCCTCACAAACCATACTCAGAGAGGTGATAGAAGTGGGGGTCATGCAAAGCCCCCTTTAGCTATTGGTGGTGCTTCTGATCCAAATTCTCTTCACCCTATCTTTAGGGTGATGCCCAGGCTTGCTCGAAGACAGTTGCTATGACCCAGAGCAGGGATGCTCTAACCAGCCCCATGCTTTACCCTGTATCCATCCAACCATCACACAAAGCCTGCAGGACAGGCTCTACGACCATGACAGTCCCAAGGTCTCCTTCAAGGCCAGGTTCCCCCCTGCAACCCATGAGCTGCTGTCAACCCCTTCTCCATCAGGCCCTGGACCATCCCACAGCAGCTTTCCAGGTGCTGACCTAGGTTGAGCGGCCGCCTGCCAGGAAGCAGGGAAACCCCATCAGAGCTGCAGCGCTCCCACAGCGTATTCCAGGTCCAACCAGCTGCAACGTTCCCAGGGAATTCACCCTTGTGTCAGCAAAACCGCATCCACCAAAACAGCCCAAGACCTGTGGGAAGGAACCGGCTTTGACGAGAGTCCCAATGCTGGCCAGAACCCTGAGGCTTTGCTCCATGGGGGCTGCTTCATGCATCTATAGAGACAGACATGATTCTGGGGAGGAAAAGTGCAACGTTTCTGGGTTCGACCTTGCGCTCAGTTTGTGTTGAGGAAACAGCTTGAATTTCAATTGCTTTTTTAAGATAAATTTTATATACATTTATGCTTTCTCGATTTTTTTTTTCCCCACCCAAAATTGGCAGGAAAACATTCAATTTGCCTCTAATCGATTGGCCTGTGATTTCATGGGGTTCTTCTAAGTTGCCAAAAATAACTCACAGATGTGCATGGCACGAACAGAAGCCTCCCCAGCTGGCATCAACCATCACTTCCCTCCTCCTCCAGCTCCCTCCTCCTGCGCCCTGCAGGAGGATGCAGCACCAGCCACCCCAGTCATTGCCACCCACCCAGGGTATATGGTGGTATCTCAGCAGTAGTGGTCCAAGTGCCCCTCATCATGGGTGCAGTTATTGCACCCCTGCTACACAGAACTGCAGCCTGGTTTGGGTTGGAAGGGACCTTAAAGCTCATCCAGCTCCAACCCCTTCCACAGGCAGGGACCCCTTCCACTGGAGCAGCTTGCTCCAAGCCCCTNCGCAGCCTGGTTTGGATTGGAAGGGACATTAAAGCTCCTCCAGCTCCAACCCCTGCCATGGCAGGGACCCCTTCCACTGGAGCAGCTTGCTCCAAGCCCCTGTGTCCAACCTGGCCTTGAGCACTGCCAGGGATGGAGTATTCCAATCTTCGTGTGCATCCCCCTTGCATGCAGCACCAGCATCCCCAGGNCTTCCACAGGCAGGGACCCCTTCCACTGGAGCAGCTTGCTCCAAGCCCCTGTGTCCAACCTGGCCTTGAGCACTGCCAGGGATGGAGTATTCCAATCTTCGTGTGCATCCCCCTTGCATGCAGCACCAGCATCCCCAGGGCTCACAAGGGTCCAGGTCCCATTCCCAGGTGGCACTGATATCTCTCCATCTGAGAACAGCTGCTTTTTCTCCTGCTGCCCCTTCTTGCTGGGAGGCATCGCATCAGAGCTGGGTTTCTAGCCAAGCACAGGGCATTCGTATCCCACAGCTCTGCTACCCCCCACCAGGACATCCCCCTATTCCTTCCAGCTGCCCTTACAGCATGAGACCAGGACATGCAGACACGGACATCCCAGCATCACAGACAGGAGCAAAGGGCTCAGGAAAATGCATGTGTGCTTTATTCATGGATATATTTGAATAGTGACATGTACAGAAGAGATAAGTACAAGTTATACCCCAGTAGTACAGGCAGACATCAACCACCCTCCCTATGTGCGTGTATATATACACACACACAGAGCCTTCAGCATCACCCTGGTACCCATGGGGTTATTGCTCCGAAACCAGCTCCCCACCACAGTGTCTCCCTCCCTGCTCATGCTCTGGCTTTGATGATGATGTGGTCTTTGTACACACACACAACATTCCATGCGCTTTCAGGATGCCAAACCATTGGGAACGGTGCTGAGCAGCCAAAACCACAGAGTTCAGTGGCTGGATTGGTTTGGTTCTTTTCCATATTACTTGTCCCACGTGTCTCTTCTTTGTGCTTGTGGAAGTCCCCAGATAGGGAGTAATCCCTAAAAGTATCGTTTCCTTTCCTCTCTTTTGGTTTTCCCAATCCTTTGCCTTTACAAGCAGCCGCTCTGACTTTGGTGGTGACTCAGGAGACTTCAAAATGAAGATCCGTGGTTCACAGAGTTGAAAAGAGATGGAATTTCATCCCAGAAAATGACCGACTTCTCCCCAGGGAAAAGAGGTGGCCCGTGAACACACGGGTCTGTAGGTGGGGAGGAATGTACTCGGGTTTCCTTCCTCCAACAGGACAGCTCCAAAGCCATCCTTCTTTTGCAAAGTGTGGTTCATGAATGGGCCTGGAGGGGGAATTGACATTAAATGGTGGCAAAGGGGTGAAATGACCAGTAAACAGTCATGCAGGTTTAGGGATTATTATTGGCTTCAGTTCTGTGTGAGATGAGTGCCCATCCCAACCCCTTGGCTCCTTCCTGCTGGATGGGAGGCTCAGCCCTCTGTGCCCTACTTCATCTCAGAGCATCCCCAGAGCCCAGTGTGCAGGACTTGGCCTAAGACAGTGCTTGAAGGATGCTGTATCCAAATCACAGCACAGGACAAAGGCTGAGGACACTTTGAGACCTACACCCCCATCGCTACAGATGGTTTGAGGTTCCCCAATCAAGGGCATGGGGAGGAAACCCCTCTCACAAACACCTATTGACATTAACTCACTAGGTCACTGCTGTGGGGTTTGAGTTTCTCATGCAATGGCTCTGATATGATCCATGGCAGTTGCCTATCACCTTCCACAGCCACTTTTAGCTGTTGGTTTGCCATCCTTCCATAACTGAGGGCTTGAGGAGACACTGCAATGGGAATTGAAGGTCCCATTGGCCTGTGATGCTTGGAGACAACTAATATCCTAAGGAGTCTTTAAAGCAAGTTATAAACGCAGGGAAGATGATGATGATGATGATGATGATGATGATGATGATGATGATGATGATGATGATGATGATGAAGAAGGCTGCGTGGAGACCTCAGAGCAGCTTCCAGTATCTGAAGGGGGCCTATAGGGATGCTGGGGAGGGGCTCTTCATTAGGGACTGCAGTGACAGGACAAGGGGGAACGGGTTCAAACTGAAACAGGGGAGGTTTAGATTGGATCTAAGGAAGAAATTCTTTGCTGTGAGGGTGCTGAGGCACTGGAATGGGTTGGGCAGGGAGGTTGTGAGTGCTCCATCCCTGTTGGTGTTCAAGGCCAGGTTGGATGAAGCCTTGGGTGGGATGGTTTAGGTGTCCCTGGTTATGGCAGGGGGTTGGAACTGGATGAACTTAAGGTCCTTCCCAACCCAAACTATTCTATGATGATGATGATGATGCATTTCATTGAAATTCTTAAAAATCACTTAAGATAAGTCTGCCTTAAAACATAAACAGACCATTGGTCCTGATGTGGGACATGGTAATGGACCAGGTAAGCTCTAGAGGTCTCCTCCATCCTCTCAAGTCTCTGAGTATGATTCCCCACATGTATTTTCACAGTCCTAAGGGAGACCTGAAGTGGGGTTCTCATCCTGACCACGCACAAGAAGTCTGTCTCTGCTGGATGTGGATCAGTCAGAGGAGGAAATGGCAAAGTGTCATTTCAGCATCACCAGCAGTGAGTTATGAGAGGCACAGGAGCCGAGCCGTGAGTGGGCACTCCTGGAAAGCAGCTGACACTTCTCTCTACACAGAGAGATTCAAGGCTGGTGGAGATGGATGTGTAGAAAAGCAGGGCATGACCACAGGACTTGGAAGGAAAGAGGCAGGAGAAGGCAATTCACAGCATGACCTCGTGATGTTGAGGTAGTTCCTTGCCTTTGAAGGACTGAGCATCAGGGTTTAACCCCTTTCTCACCTGTGGCTCAGAGGACACCAGCTTTGCAGAGCTGCAGCTTGGAGTTGTGTCACTTGGATGGCTCCATGGTCTCCCAGAGGACACTGATGTCCTGGATAAAAGGGAGATGTTCACACTCAGAGCACGGCTATGGCACTGGGAAGGGATGTGAGGGGCAATTCTGCCTCTATCACTACCTCCCTGCCTGCTTTTCTGCCCTGGCTGAGCCTCTCGGCAGTGGAGATCTCCCATCCAAGTTTCAGTTCAGTGTGACTTGGCACCCTGCACACAAGACTTGGACCTTGGCAGGTTAACTGTTGGGCTCTGTGATCTTAAAGGTCTTTTCCAACCTAAACAATTCCATGAGTCTAGGAACTGACGTTCCTTTGCACAGCCCTGGATTAAGACAAAAGGGTCCTACAGGACGCTGAGGAGCAGAACTTTGGGTGGGATGCAGCCAGAAGGATTTCTGTGCATGTTTCACACATCCACAAGTGTTCAAAACCAACTGACCAAAACCCAAGAAAGCTGCTGCAGTTTCTCAGCAAAATCAGAAGCAATAAGCAATGGAAGGTGTTGTGCGGTGAATGGGAATAAGAAGTGCTACATCAGCTGCTCTTAAGCCTTTCTATGGATCCAAATGCTAAGGAACTAATGATGTTCCTTGAGCAGCACAAACCAAGATATAAATGGGCTGCTCCAAAGCCCAGGCCTAAATACTCTGGATAAATCTGAAGCTATTCCTGTGCCTTCCACGATGGTCAACCTGGGTAAGCTTTTATCTCGGGAAACCTTCTCACTCTTCCTTGCTATCTTCTTTCTTGGCTTGATCTAGTGAGGGGTTAACCCCCTCAAGAAGGCACTGGGAGTCCTCAGCTCACCTCCTGGACAGAAGACCCCAGTGCTCAGGTAGCCCAAACCCATGATCTGCCTCCCTGTGCCCTGAGAGACGGGGGGATGCTTGTCCTCACCCTCCAGCTGGGCTCTGGTTGCAGCTCAGTGGAATGGGTCACTTCATCAACCTTGGCTTAAATGACCTCTCAGCTTAGTAAATAGGACTTGTCAAGAGGCAGTGCCCTTCACCTGATAACCTGGATACAAGTGATGGCCTCTGCCAGCAATGAAAGGAGGGGAACCATAGACATCCACTCTCTACCCATGAAATGACTCATGACTTGGCCTTTTCACAAACTGGCTGGGTATTTACGTCCCCAGGGTGGAATCTGCAAACCTTTCCCATCCTATCTCTTCCTAGGAGAACGAATGAAATCCTGACTTAGGCACCTCTGTCTCTGCAGGGCTGGCAGATGCACAGGTAGCACTCGAGAATGGGTTGCATTGGGCTCACATCGAGTCCTGCCCGTGGGCTCACATGTTCATCCTTCATGGAGAAAGGTTAGCTTGGAGCGGGACAACATCGACCTCTGGTTGCTTGGATGTGACAGAGAAATACCTCCCCCAGACACTTTGCAGGACCAGTGAGCAGGGGGGTTGGAACTGGATGATCTTAAGGTCCTTTCCAACCTTAACTATGATTCTATGATTCTATGATGCAAGGGTTGGGGCATGAGGGAAGCCAGCCGCGAACGGAACGCAACACACGTGTTTCTTCCTGAACACCACCAATACATGACACATGATTCTCTAAACAGGAGGGCCCAAGGGGTAGGTGACAGCTTGGAGTTGCATGCTGGTTGTTGCACTCTGGCCATGGTTTCAAGCCAGTTCTTGGTGTGGTTTCTTGGTCCAACCCAAAGGTGCTTCAGGATCCTCTCTGGTCAACAGAACCAGCCACCTTCTCACTGGTGCTCTGGTTTCAGTCTGAACCAGTTGGGATGCCCTTTGTGTCCTGAGCAACCCTGGAGACAGCCTGAACTCCACATTGCTCGGCGTGTGCTGTCAAGAGCCCCCCAGCGTGAGTCAGGGCTTCAGGAAACCTCCTGATAGCTCATCCATCAAAAGTCTTTCCCCCCCTTGGCTGGGGCAGGCAAAAGCATTTCCTTTGCAGATCTCGTTTCTTGGCTCAACTCTCTCCTTCACCTTTTCCAAGGGAATTAATTGTCCATGGCTCCAACCCCATCCACAGGGAACTGGAGAGACCACCAAGCCATGGGTGGAAAGGTGGCCAGGACCGAGCGTGAGCTGGTTGTCGACGATGCTGATTGTATAAAACCAAATCAAGCGGCAGACGGATGAGGAGGAGGAAGGGATGCCCGCACGCTCCCGTCTCCTTCCCATCCCCTCCCTCCTCCCACCCCCGCTCCCCACACAAGTTTCTGGTTGTTTTGTAAAGGAACCAACACAAATGGAGTCCGTGCCTGGCTGTGCCTGCCCTGCTTCACATTGCAAAGAGGCTCAGCTCAGCAAGAGCCAGGAGAGGCCACATCCGCAGTGGAGAGGCTGCCCAAAGGGAGGGAGCTGCTGCACTGGAGGTCCCTGATGACAGACGGGTGGAGCCTCGCAGGAGCCTCTCCTCTCCGGCCACCTGAAAGAGGAAGAGAAGAAGGAGGAAGAGAAGGAGGAGAAGGAGAAGGAGGGGGAAGGGGAAGAGGAAGAGAGAGAGAGAGAGAGAGAGAAAGAGAAAGAGAAAGAGAAAGAGAAAGAGAGAAAGAGAGAAAGAAAGAGGAAGAGAAAGAGAGAGAAAGAAAGAGAAAGAGAGAGAAAGAGAGAGAGAAAGAGAAAGAGAAAGAGAAAGAGAAAGAGAAAGAGAAAGAGAAAGAGAGAAAGAGAGAAAGAAAGAGGAAGAGAGAGAGAAAGAAAGAGAAAGAGAGAGAAAGAGAGAGAGAAAGAGAAAGAGAAAGAGAAAGAGAAAGAGAAAGAGAAAGAGAGGAAGAGAAAGAGAGAAAGAAAGAGGAGAAAAAGAGAAAGAGAAAGAGAAAGAGAAAGAGAAAGAGAGAGGAAGAGAAAGAGAGAAAGAAAGAGGAAGAGAAAGAGAGAGAAAGAGGAGAAAGAGAAAGAGAAAGAGGAAGAGGAAGAGGAAGAGGAAGAGGAAGAGGAAGAGAGAAAGAGAGGAAGAGAGAAAGAGAGAAAGAAAGAGAGAGAGAAAGAAAGAGAAACAAGGAAAGGGGAAGAGGAAAGGGAAGAGAAATGTTTGCATAGGATGTATGTATAACCTGGTGAAATTCTGCCTGTGCTGCGCATGGCCACCAATGCCCTGAAAAGCAGCAAAGGAAGGAAGTTGATGCCACATTTCTACGCTCCCAACCTGCAGACTGGTGGGACATGAATCGAGTGATTCCCCAGCAAAAGAAACAGGGAAGGGGATTCAAAAGCCCCATGTGTGGAAGATCTCTGCAGGGATCCGCTAAGCCCAGTGCAAGGCCCGTGCTCAGCCCTTGGAGTCTGGTTACCTGACAGCTTCTGTTACCTGAACGTTCAGCAAATCAGGGCCACTGTTCATTATTCAGCAGTGAAATAATGCAGTCTGGAAATCACTGTGGTGGGTGACAAACCAAGGTCAGCGTGCTTTTTATTTCAAAGTGAGATATTTAATGCCTACTGCTGCCACCGTCAGTAAATTCGGCTGTCGTTTGCTTTGAAATCATTTAAATTTCATATCATTTTGATACGAACAACTTGCTGATGGCCAGAACATTTCATCTGCAAGCCTCAGGCAGTTAAACCTCTACATGGTGACCTCCAGGATCCTCATCTAACAGGGGAGGAACCTGTGTCCCATGCAGCTAAAATGCTTATCTGAAGCCCTGAGGAAGGTGAGGAGCCAAACCAGTGGAGTGGTCCTGGCTCCCTTCTACACTCCTGAAAAGCCCATGGATGTCCAAGTACTTATAATCAAAACTCAACATATCTCTCTGTAGCATCTATAAAAGAAAAGAGAAGGTGACCAACAGGCAGGAGGGCAGAGTAAGGGATAGGAACATGTTGCCCTGTGCTTGATGTTGGGGAAGAATATGTGAGGGTATGAAGAAGAGAATGAATCAAGGACTTGAGGAGGTGAATGTCTGCACATAACTGAGGTGATACAGGTGGAAGACGGAACTGAGGATGGCTGGAGGGCATGGAGGAGGTATAGACACAGCCAAGCAGGTCTTAGGGCCATGCCCTCTCCTACCTTGGTGGGCTGGAGGTGGTCGAAGATGTTCTCTCTGAGGGTGGCCACGGCTCTGTTGGCATTTTGCTCCTGCTTGTACATCTGTGTGGTAGGGGGGATGGATGGGGCCATGGCTGCGTTCAGGTAGGTCCCATTGCCAAAGGCCAGAATGGCATTTTCTTTGTGTGGGGAAGAGGTGGAGAAAAGTGTTGTCAGGGGAATATTTCCAAGGAAAAGAACACATACCCCTTCTCCAGCCTCCTCTGACTACATCATCCAAATGCGTGCCTGTCTTAAGAGCTGCTTGATTGAAAGAAGAGGGAGCTGAACACCTATTGACTCAAGGACCAGGGCATTTTCATCCTTCTCAACATAAGAAGGACATGGAAGTGTTGGAGCGAGTCCAGAGGAGGCCACGAGGATGATCAGGGGCTGGAGCATCTCCTGTATGGAGCCAGGCTGGGAAAGTTGGGGCTGTTCAGGCTGGGGAAGAGAAGGCTGCGTGGAGACCTCAGAGCAGCTTCCAGTGTCTGAAGGGGGCCTATAGGGATGCTGGGGAGGGGCTCTTCATTAGGGACTGCAGTGACAGGACAAGGGGGAACGGGTTCAAACTGAAACAGGGGAGGTTTAGATTGGATCTAAGGAAGAAATTCTTTGCTGTGAGGGTGCTGAGGCACTGGAATGGGTTGGCCAGGGAGGTTGTGAGTGCTCCATCCCTGGCAGTGTTCAAGACCAGGTTGGACACAGGGGCTTGGAGCAAGCTGCTTCAGTGGAAGGGGTCCCTGCCCATGGCAGGGTTTGGGACTGGAACTGGATGAGCTTTAAGGTCCCTTCAACCCAACCCATGCCACGATTCTATCATTCATATTCTCATCACAAGCAGCCTGACCAGCGTGCAGATGATGGTGGAGCAGCAGCAATGTACCAGGGGAGATACTCACGGAGACAGATGTTGTCAGTGAAGAGATGCAGGAAGCTCTCACACTCTTCCTGCCGGTTGCCGCTGGCGTTGCACGTGCACCAGGGAGCTATGCTGGAAGTGGAGTTGTCAATGTAGTTGGGTGTGATGGGGCTGCCTGCCAGGAAGGATGGAGAAGCGTTATGGCAAGGCTGGTGCATCAAGAAGGGACAATGATTTCCTTCCTTGCTGCTTTGTTTGTGTCCCAGGGAGGAGAAAAGGGTCAGTTACAACCCTTCTGTTCACCCCACCACCAACAGAGCCTTCAGTCAATTCAAAAGTGCTATCAGCCCAAGGAATAGGCAGCTCCTGGGATCTCAGGTTCCCTAATAACATTCAAAAACCATATGTGAATGTACATAGAAGTTTCCGTGTTGTCAATAGAAGAGCCAAAATCAATCTCCAGAATGGTCAGAGAAAACAAAGGAAGGATTAAACCAGAATGAAATCTTGACCTCAATCACTGACAATCTGCCCCATCCGTCAGGATGGACCAAGTCCAATGGCCATTGGCACTTCTTTTGGGACTCTGTATGTGCTAACTGCTACCAGCTGGGTCTCTGCAGTATCTGAAAACCCAATCTGACAGCCTCTGAAGACAGCAAGATGGCAGTGGATGGTGATTTCCAGTGGCATCATTAGTGATGGCATCAGGGAACCCCTCACAGAGCAGACACCCTGGGATGGCCCATCTGTTTCCACCTGAGAGAGAAGCTGAGATTTTGCAGCATGGTTTTTCTCCTTATGCTGCAGCTATCCTAAAGTTGCCTCATTTCATGCCTATAAGCTGAAAGGGGAGATTTAGGTAAGACATTGGGAAGAAGCTGTTCCTTGTGAGGGTGCTGAGGCGCTGGCCCAGGGGGATGGCCCAGAGAAGCTGTGGCTGCCCCATCCCAGGCAGTGCTCAAGGCCAGGTTGGACACAGGGGCTTGGAGCAAGCTGCTCCAGTGGAAGGGGTCCCTGCCCGGGGCAGGGGTTGGAGCTGGAGGAGCTTTAAGGCCCNCCCCATCCCATGCTCAAGGCCAGGCCGGACACAGGGGCTTGGAGCAAGCTGCTCCAGTGGAAGGGGTCCCTGCCTGGGGCAGGGGTTGGAGCTGGAGGAGCTTTAAGGCCCCTTCAACCCAACCCATGCCATGATTCTATGCTATTCCCCACCTAGAGAGGGAACCAGCTGTAGGACACAGCTCTTACCTATGATCCCTGTATAGGCCAGCAGACAGGCAGCGTAGCTCTCCCTCCGGCAGCCGCTCACAGTCTGCAGTGATGGCTGGCAATTAAACTGGAACTCTGCGTAGCGTGACCTGATGGAGCAAGAGAGCAAAAGGGACATATCAGCACGTCTATTCGGGGCAGAAAGGCACATAATGGCACACTGTTGGTGTTTACAGAAGGGGACACATTTGCAAAGTCCTTTGCTGCTATAGGTGTTACTAAACTGGGTTGAATGAACATCATTTTATACTCTCCTGTCCCACCTCCCTCCAACAAACGCAGAAGTAGGTTTTATCCCTTTGAGATGAGACATAAATAGGTGTTGTAGTGAATGTTTTGCAAGGTCCCTGTGGGGCTGCATGTAATGGGCTGCAAAGATGCTCCAAGGGCTGGAGCAGCTCTGCTCTGGAGCCAGGCTGAGAGAGCTGGGCTGGGGCAGCCTGGGGAGAGAAGGCTCCTGAAGGGGAGAGCTGAGAGCAGCTCCAGGGCCTAAAGGGGCTGCAGGGAACCTGGAGAGGGGCTTGGGACAAGGGCCTGGAGGGACAAGACAAAGGGAATGGCTTTACACTGACATTGTGGGACACCTAAGCCATTCACATGGGGCTTTCAGGTAGGACACAGGACATGCTGAAGGTTCAGATCCATCTGAACAAGCATCCTGTGGCCAGGCAAGAAAGCATCTCACGTGGATTTTGAGCTGCTTAGGAAACCAGAGCAAGCACTCACACTGCCAGCACTTGAAGATAGGGCCCTTTAGATGACACCCTGCAGGGTTTGATCTATGAACCATGTATGTCAACCATTTGCTCTTCATGGGGAATGTCAGAAAATCCGAGCACACTGATCCCCTGGGAAACCTCTCCTTTCCAGGCATTTTGCCAGTGCTCCTGGTCAGTGTCAGCACTCCAACTTGTACTTTCCTGCCCACTTCTTTCCTCCTTACCTTCCTCCCTCTAAATCTTCTTTGTTCCCATGTTCACCCCACACTGACCCTTTTCCCCTAAGCCATGGCCAGGCGAACCCTTCCTGCCCCCATTTCTGCTGCATTATTTAGGGGAGGGAGGTACTGGTTGCAGGTTTGTACCATTCATATTATTAGACCCCATCCCTCCAAGCTGGGACATGCAAGGGGTTACAGCCAGGAAGAAGCTGCAGGAGGATAAAGCAGTGCAGGCTGGGTTAGCCCTGGGGTATTTTACTCTCTTCCTTTCAAGTGCCATGATTTGTGCCTGGCTTCCCTTGTGGTTTCTGCACCACTGGCTTTGACCAGGTCACACGTCAACCCCGAGCTCCTGCTGTGTCTCTAGAGGATGTTATGTATTATATGTTATATATTCAGAGACCAAGGAACCAGATAATGAACAGCTGTGCTGCTTGCAGGAAATGGTTCCCACCCTCTTGGAAATCCCTTTAAACCCCTTTGTTCCCTCTGGGCCTGGTGTCTTGTTAGGGAGAGGGCAGTACCCATCCATTCTGGACTGCCTGGGTAGCTGGGGGAAACGTGGTGTGGCTCAGGGGCTTTGCATCTTTCAGGATCAACTCCAGATATATAGCTTAGTTGTTCTCCTTCATCCACGTTCCTGGGGTTGAGAGCATTAGCACCAGTCCACCCTTCCAGGAGGATGCTGCTGTTATCACCTCCCTTTGTGGAAAGATATTTAAAGATGATGTGTTGGTAGCGGATGGCGGCTGGAAGCTCGGCTCAGGAAGTCCCAAACCCCACCTCTAATTAGAGGCTAGGACAATAGTGGGACACGTGTCCTACACTTGCCCTTGTGCTCTTCCTCAGGTGTCTGCTCCTGGCCACAGCTGCACACAAGATGCTGGGCTGGGACCACCATAGTGCAATAAGGCTTCTGTTATAGTCTTATATCTCTCACTGACAGATGGGCTCCGCTCCTGAGAGCTGTATGGGTAAACCTTTTGGAGAAATAGAGGGGTGAAAATGATACAGCTGAGGGAAAAACACGTAAGGGTTATTCCTGTGGGTGTGCACATTGGGATGGGTCTGTGATGTGTGCATGCACACAGTTTAAATGGAAACAGAGAAGGAAACCACCCTGGCCACAAGCTACATGGTGGATCTGGAGCGGTAACTGTGATGCTAAGACTCCAATCACAATCACTAGAACATCCAGCCTTGCAGCAGAAAGGTGTGTTTTTATACACAGCATTAACTTTTCTAGTAAAAAAGAAGATAAATGGATTTTTAAGCTATCTACAGGTGCCTGTGACTGTCGAGATAGCGTGAGTGCTCCTGTAGGATGCTCTGGACTAGGGGAGATAGGCAGTGGGGAGAAAGTGGCTGCAAGCCACCCCATATTACATCCCTGCCTAGCTTGTACCTTCCTGGAACTATTTCCAGGTCTCCTATGATATGCTATATAGGTACTATATATTATATAGTACATGTTAGCATAGTACAGTATTAGTATTGGATGGAATGGGATGGAATGGCATGGCATAGCATCATAGCATAGCATCATAGCACAGCACAGCAACAGCATAGCATAGCATAGCATAGTAGACCTGGAAATAGTATATATATAGTATGTATATGTACTATATACTATAAACTATGTACTGTATACTTATACTATACTACTACTATACTATACTACACTACCATATACTACACTATGCTATGATATACTACACTACACTACAATATACTACACTACACTATACTGTACTACACTACACTATACTATGCTATATCTTTTTTAGGACAAAAGCCAAAAACCCATTGAAAAGATCTAAAAAACTCCAACACGAACATCTCAAATCTTCCTCTATCTGCTAGCACTTTCTGTATAGAAATGTAAGACAAGGACATGGGTCAATGGAAGGAGCCGCTCAAGCAATGGCCTGTCAATGGGTTATGATGGAATGGGTGCCTCCAGTCGGCATCCTTTAGACGAGTGCATTGGCTCTGGGCTGTCACCAGTGGATGAACTCAAGGCTTGTCCAAGGCACAGCTGTGTTGGCCACCCAAGCTTTACCTGCAGACATAGTTTTCCCGGCAGGAGTCCAGAGGTGCCAAGCAGTTGGGCTTCTCCTTGGACTCATAGGAGCAGGCAGGAACGATGGTCTGCCGCCGGCGCTCGGCGCAGGCTGTGTCTTCGCAGGGGCAGAAGAGCAGCTCGTGGGTGTACTCCGGTGGCACGCGGTCGAAGAACTTGCGCAGAGCCTTGTGGCACTTGGAGCGGTTGCAGGTATCGGCCCGCGCCAGGCGCCGGATGCAGAGGGACACGTACTCGGTCCGCAGCCGCTGGCACATCTCGTCCACGTTGCAGGCTTTGGCGGCATCCAGGCACCGGTTCACCTGGGTCACCTCGTTCTCAGAGCCTGTGGGAGATGGGGATGGGGTTTTGTGCTCATCTCCCCACCCAGCAGCACCACCCTGTGAGATACCTTCATCCCCATCCTGCTCTCATCCATGGACAACTTAGAATCATAGAATTATAGAATAGTTCGGGTTGGAAAGGACCTTAA
>NDXB01010193.1:0-12373 GCA_002631895.1 Agapornis roseicollis
GCTCCTTTGGATGCAGCCCAGGATATGGTTGGCTTTCTGGGCTGCAAGCGCACACTGAAGCCGACCCATGTTCATGTTCTCATTGACCACCACCCCCAAGTCCTTCTCTGCAGGGCTGCTCTGAATCACCTCTTTGCCCAACCTGTAGCTGTGCCTGGGATTGCTCTGACCCAGGTGCAGGACCTTGCACTTGTCATGCTCAAACTTGATGAGGTTGGCATCAGCCCACTTCACAAACGTGTCAAGGTCCCTCTGGATGGCATTCCTTCCCTCCAGCAGATCCACCCAACCACACAGCTTGGTGTCACTGGCAAACTTGCTAAGGGCGCACTCAATCCCACTGTCCATGTCAGTGACAAAGATGTTAAACAGGACCGGTCCCAACACCGATCCCTGAGAGACACTACTTGTCACTGGCTTCCAGAGGGACACTGAGCCATTGACCACAACTCTTTGCGTTCAGCTATCCAGCCAGTTCTTTATCCACCGAGTGCCCCACCTATGAAACTGGTGTCTCTCCAATTTAGAGACAAGGATGTGGTGTGGGACAGTGTCGAATGCTCTGCACAAGTCCAGGTAGATGACGTCAACTGCTCTACCCCTGTCCATGAGTTCCGTAGCCCCATCGTAGAAGGCCACCAACTTGGTCAGGCAGGATTTCCCCTGGTGAGGCCATGCTGGCTGCCACCAACCACCTTGTTGTTTTTCATGTGCCTTAGCATGCCTTCCTGGAGAATGTGCTCCAAGATTTTGCCAGGCACAGAGGTGAGACTGACTGGTCTGTAATTCCCCAGGTCATCCATTTTCCCCTTCTTGAAAATGGGGTTATATTTCCCCTTTTCCAGTTGTCAGGAACTTCACCTGACTGCCATGATTTCTCAAATATGATGGCCAGAGTCTTAGCAACTTCATTTGCCAGCTCCTTCAGGACCCGTGGATGGATTTCATCAGGTGCCATGGACTTGTGCATGTTCAGGTTCTTAAGATGGTCACGAATCAGATCCTTTCCTACAGTGGGCCTAAGGTCTTCATTCTCACAGTCCCTGCGTCTGCCTTCCAAGACTTGGGTGGTGTGGTCAGAGCCTTTCCCGTTGAAGACTGTGGCAAAGAAGTCATTCAGAACCTCAGCCTTCTCCAAATCCTGTGCAGCCAGTTCACCCGATAGCTTCTAGAGGGCGCCTAAGTTGTTCCAGGTCTGTCTTTTATTTGCAATATACCTGTAGAATCCCTTCTTGTTATCCTTAACATCCCTAGCTAAGTTTAATTCTAACTGGGCCTTAGCTTTCCTTACGTGTTCCCTAGCTTCCCGGACAACATCCCTGTATTCATCCCAGATCACCTGTCCTTGCTTTCACCTTTTATAAGCCTCTTTCTTCCTTCGAATTTTTTTTCAGCAGCTCCTTATCCATCCAAGGAGGTCTCCTGCCCCCCCTGCTGCACTTCCTTGTAGTTGGGATGCAACACTCCTGAGCTTGTAGCAGGTGATCCTTGAATATCATCCAGGGGTCTTGGGCCCCCCTGCCCCCTAGGGCTATATCCCATGGAACCTTACTAAGCAGGTTNCTCCTGAGCTTGTAGCAGGTGATCCTTGAATATCATCCAGTGGTCTTGGGCCCCCCTGCCCTCTAGGGCTATATCCCATGGAACCTTACTAAGCAGGTTTCTGAAGAGGCCAAAGTGTGCTCTGTTGAAGTCCAGGGCAGTGATTTTGCTGCACACTCTTCTCACTGTCCTCAGGATCTCGAATTCTACCATCTCATGATCACTGCATCCAAGGCTGCCCTGGAGTGTCACATTTCCAACGAGCCCATCTCTGTTGGTGAGCACAATGTCAAGCAGGGCACCTCTCCTTGTCGGCTCCTCTATTACTTGCAGAAGGAAGTTGTCCTCCACACAGTCGAGGAACCTCCTGGATTGTTTGTGCTGGGCCGTACCATCACTCCAACAGATGTCAGGGTGGTTGATGTCCCCCATGAGAACAAGGGCCTGCGAGCTTGAGGCTTTTCCTATTTCTCTGTGGAGTGCTTCATCCACAGAGTCCTCTTGATCATGTGGTCTGTAACAGATCCCCACAGTAATGTCTCCCATCGCTGTTTTCCCTTTATCCCTGACCCACAAACTCTCTGTTAATTGCTCACCTGTCCCCAGACAGAGTTCCGTAGTCTCCAGCCTATCTCTAATGTAAAGGGCAACTCCCCCTCTCTGCCTACCAGGGAGCCTGTAACCTTCCATTCACTTCCATTCCAGCACTGCAGTCATAGGAGCCATCCCACCATGTTTCTGTGATGCCTATTATATCATACCCCTGTAGATGGGCGCACATCTCTAAATCCTCTTGTTTGTCTCCTGGGTACCTTATCCCCCGCAAGGAACTCTCTCATGGGATCTTGCAGATCAGGTCACTGAACAAACTGAGATATTTCCCCTGAAGTCTGGGGCCTTTATTGTCTTTATTACTCAGTTCCTTCAGGCTTTTAAACTCCCCTGTCTAGCATTTAAATAGGCACAGTGTTTAGATGTTTGTCATTCATGAATTAATTGTCTCGAAGTGAGCTTTTATTATGGGGGGTGGGGTAATGGAGGCAAATAGCATGTAGCCTTTCCTGGCTACTTTGCTTCTGTGCTGCCTCTCAGTTTCGTTAAGGAAGCTGTCATAGTTTAACCCCAGCTGTCAGCTAAGTACCATGCAGCTGCTCACTCATTGCCTTGCCCCACTTCTCAGTTCCCTCCTAAGTGGGACGGGAAAGAGAACTGCAAAAAATGTAGAATGATACAATACTAACGCTGCTAATAATGAAAAGGGAAGTAATAAAAAGGAGATAAAACAAAGAAACCCCAACAAGCAGTGATGCTGACCTCGTGCTGACTGACACTCAGCCCACTCCTGAACAGTGATTGGTCCCTCCTGGCCAGCTAGCCCCATTTCATATGCTAGGCACAATGTTCTATGGTATGTAATACCCCTTTGGCTAGTTTGGGTCGTGTCTCTGCTCCCTCACAGCTTTTTGTGCCTCTCCTCACTGGCAGAACATGAAAGAGTGAAAAGTCCTTGATCAGGGTAAATGCTACTGAACAGCAACTAAAACATTGGTGTGTTATCAACATTGTTCTCAGATGAAAGCCAAAACACAGCACTGCACCATCTACTAGGAAGAAAATTAACTCTGTCCCAGCTGAAACCAGGACAGAAGCTGAGCAGGCAACTACGTTAGCTCAGTGGGTATTTGGAGATTTTTGAAAATGAGGAAATGTTTACTGGACTTACAGATATGGTTAATGTGGGGGATTCATATTTGGATTTTTGAAATACAAGGTATTGATGCAAAACAAAATTCATATTTGAAGCTTTTACCACTTTTGTGGGTGTTAATGTGTTACTGGTTTATTGACACAGGCTGGAAACATACCATTGAAAAATTGTGTGCTGTTTTGAAATGATTAAACTGTGACGTTTAATCATAGCAAATATGAAACTAAGGCTATGAAAGCTAATACAGTGTCAGTTCAAAACTGATTAAATTTAGAGTTTGTATTGTAAATGAAATGGATAGTGTTGAATTATATTTAAAACACAGTTCTATTTGATTTCTTTCTTAAGGATCTCATCACTAGCTTAGAAACTTTCTGTTATGTGACTTACATAGGGTTATACTATTTGCACTGCTCTACCAATTCATGAAAGTCCAACTTATCAGCATTTGATTTTCTGTCACTTTTGACATCACAAAGAAGTCTGGCTTTACAGGAGGTTGGTTTTGAAAAAGATGTCTTTCTTTCCACTGCCTCATGCTCAATGTTCAAACTCGCTAGTCACTTCTAAAAGAGTAGGTTTCCAACATTACAACGATACAGGAGCATTCTTCAGTTTGACACCTATTCTGATTTTTGTGATGTGAGAAGCAAAGTGCTTTCCAGCTAAAGCAGGGGATATATAACCTTCCTTTTGCCTCAATTTTATGACCCTTTGTTACAGGAACAGTGGTCACCCATAGTTTTTATTTGGCCCTTAAAATAAAAGTCTGAAAAAGTAGCTATAAAACCTACATTGACTCCTTTTGGTGGGAACTGAATAAGTCTGAGGAAGAGGCCTCCACGTTTTGGAAAGGAGATAAGCTTGTTCTACTTTTTTTTTTTTTTCTTCTTAAATTTTCCTACTGTGTCTGTGCATGGAGCCCTCATTTCATCAAGAAAGTTATTTTGATTGCTGTTTAGCAATCCAGAGCGTGACCAGTGGCTGCACTTTTACATTGTTGATCTGTGGCTTAAAGTAAAAATTTAGCATTTCACTTTCCAGTGTAAAGCAGAACCTGTAGTCTAAGGTATTGAAGTCACATCACTTGGGTCTCTGGCATGTGAAAAGATACTTTGGATGAACAGTCTTCTGATTTATATATGCTGAGCATTGAAAAATATCTGGGGTTTTGAGTTTCTTGGCTGGTTTTGTGGTGGTTTTTTTTTTTTAGTTTTGTTTTGTGAAGTGGGTTTTTGTTTTTGTTTTTGTTTTTGTTTTTGTTTTTGTTTTTGTTTTTGTTTTTGTTTTTGTTTTTGTTTTTGTTTTTGTTTTTGTTTTTGTTTTTGTTTTTGTTTTTGTTTTTGTTTTTGTTTTTGTTTTTTTTTTTTTTTTTGGGTAGGGGGGTTTTTTTTTTTTTAGTTTTGTTTTGTGAAGTGGGTTTTTGTTTTTGTTTTTGTTTTTTTTTGGTGTTAGCTATAGTGTTCATTTCAGTATAATAGCTCCTGGTGTGCTAAGTACCCATTACTGTGTTCTGAGGTAGGTGAGATTTTGTGGAGGTTTTTTTTTGCTTTAGTTTGAACACAGTATTTTTGTGATGTCTACTTTTTTTTTTCTTTGTTATGAGGAGTCATTTCCACTTCAGATTCATGCCACCATCTTTGAAAAATGTGTATGTTTTGTTTTTATGAGGAAGGAGTAAGACCAGTGCCTGATGTCAAAGGCAAGTCTCAAAACCATCTTTGAGAGTCCTCTGCATTCATGTGAACACTGTAGTGTGAATAAATGGGGATGTGATTTACTACCTCAATGCTAAACACACCCGGCTGTTTTACCAGGCCTACCTTATGTCCACATGGAGAAGCATTTCCTTAAGAACTTTGAGGCTGGCTTTATGGCAGTTTCACTAATACTCCTGCACATGGTAATTTCATGTTGCCATTAGCCCTGTGTTACTTGGGGAACTTCTGCTGGCTGTAAAATGATCTGTGAATGTGCTATAATCAGAAAGAAAATAACTCATTCATAATTTCTCTTTAATATTCCTGCTGTGCTTTAATATCCAGTTTCAAATATGCTGTTTATAGGAAACATCCTGGGTGGCATTGTACTGCTGCGATCAAAGCAACTGGGAGTTTGTTATGTCTTACCTTTTCTACCACCACCATGCCCACCCCCTACTCAAATTTCAGCAGTCTTTTCCTTAAAATCGTTAAGGACCTGACTAAATTCCCCAGAGATGCTCTATAGGAGGAGAGAAACTTTGTGGGCTTTTTTACAAGATAAGGAACAATAAAAGTATGGGAAGGAAAATTTTCTCCACTTTCATTTGAAAACTGGTAACTGGGAACATGATGAATGTGTCACATTTTTCCAAAGAAACCAGCATATGAAAGAGTGTTTGGAGTGAAGTGGAGGAAACTGTGTGTGTGTATGTATATTTAACTACATATATGTATTAATGAAAAAAGGCTAAAGAAAAAGTTCAGACCTTAATATGTGGAATCATCACAAAACAAGTAAAGCCAAGCTATAATTTTTGCCATCTTTTTAAACATGGAGAAGACAGGGTTATAGCACACTTTTCTGTCTGTATTTACTCTTACTGAAATGAGCATGAATGTTTCACAACCATTCTGGCTTGTGTGTGAGCCTGAAACCTCGGAAAGGCCCTAATTTTGGCTGGTGAGTAGGGAGGAAGTGTTTGGCACCTCAGATGATGTGAAGTAGTACTTGAAGCTTACTGTATAGCTGTATATAAAGGTGTACTAATGATTATCATATGGAGTCTGATTAAATATTTTATTATTCATATATTTTACCTTTTTCCCTTTGGACTGCTGAGGATAAATAGCATTTTTGATCTTCAGAACTGTGAATGCTAATTAAATATAGACCTCTGAGTAAGAAGAGTATTTGCTTGCATTAGTCAAAACATGTTTAAAATAAATATTATTCACCGTTTTATAGCTTACTGAAAATCCTAATTAGCAGTTCTTGGTCATTTTTTTTATGCAAAGAATTTGATAACAATTAATTTGTACAGCTAATCTACATAATTAATACCTCTCACTTTGGGACATCACTCATTTCATTCATGCCTTCCAGCTTTTGTGGTAGGCTTAGTGTTACTGAAGCACCAATGACCTCAGTAATACTTCTGGGTAATTTTAGAACTATTTTGGCTTTTTCTAGCATAATTTTAATTACTTTTGGCATCTATAGCTTCTTGATTCTGTTTCTACAGGCAAATACTGAAAATATGTATTGTGAGGAAAAGTGTTTTTACCTCTTCATGACCTTTCAAGATCTATACAGTCAACTGCTTTCCCAGTTCAGCACAAGCCCATGTTCCTTTTCTTCTTCCTTGGGCTTTGGCAGTACGTTTAGCCTGACCAGCCATGACTCTGCCAGAGTAGAGCTGGAGGCAAATTTACCAAAAGCCCAGTGTTTCTTTGGCACACATCTTGCCACTGAAAAATCATCTTCCCTGAAGGCAGAGTGCATGTGCCAGTATCCATCATTGAAGAGATTTATGTGCACTTGGTTCCAAGCCTTTTGGACTGTAGAGGCCAAATATTTCCAGAAATGAAGGTGAATTGTGGAATATTTGTACTTTTTTCTTGAAGCTTTGGTCATATTATGAACATTGATTCCTTTATTTGCTTTATAATGTGGATGAAAGCCAAGCTAACTAAAACTGTAGTTTACTTTGATCTGTAAAAGCCACAGCTTGCGTGAACAAATTAATTACAGCAGTTTCTTCCCAAGAAGAATATTAGTGTACGTGTGTGGATCACCCACAGATCCCTTCAGCTGGGATGAGGGATTAAAGTCTCCCACTATCTTTTAAGGATACTGTGACATGATGGCTTGAAACTGGCTTTCCCCAGTGCTTTCTTAAAGCATTCTGATATTGCTCCTTCAGTATCGAGAAAGGAAACCGATAAGAAGTGGGGTATTGCAGTGGATGAGTACTTACGTACTGTATCTGTCAGTTTTGAACAAGGCAAATACTACCCCACAGGGAATGCCTCTATCAAGAAAGAAAGCAGTAACCAATTTCTCTTAAAATCAATGAAAAATACCAGACTGTAAATATTAAACAAGTTTTTCAGGGCAGATGTTTTGAAGACTGTAATTTTTGAATTCAATTTTACTTAATGCTGACAGGGATTGCATCAAATGCAGATGTATTTCTTGTGTGTTGCTTCTCTTGCAGACCCTTCTTTTTCCATTCTGCTTGATACACCCTTGGGTTCAGTTTGTGGTCTGATTACAGCATTAGCTTGCATCAGCAGGCATTATTGACTTTTAGAAGCAGGTATGTATATTTGATGCTGACTTTGAAACCTTCTCAAATGTGTAAAATACTCAGTATTTAAACTTCTTAGATTCTTGCTGTTGCTTCTGGTTATTACCTGTTAGCAAGTAGCAGTAGCATCAAATATAAAGGAGGCATGGAGTCAGCTAGAGAAATTAAATGTCTGAGCTGCTGCATATTTTAAATAGTGACTTGTTTGTGGAACCAACAGCAGGCCTACTCTTTGGCTTTCAGTCCCTGGTGAGAGGCCCTGATACATAACTAGCTCCAGTAAACATCATGCACCAGAGCAAAGCCTTCTCTCCTGTATTGCACAGCCCAAAGGCTTTCCTGTCATGACTCACTGCTATTGGATGGGATTTGAAAAGCTCAACACTTCAGCTGTGGGCTCTGACTGGTGTGACACTTCTGGAGGGGCCTGCTTAGATTTAGCTGGACTAATGGTTAGTGACCTATTTCAGAGTCATAGCAGATGAATGCACTGCCTAGTAGCTTTTATCAAAGCAACTATGCTAGTATGTGTAAATGCACTAGACTCAAAGCTGATTTCTCCTCAAAGAAATGACAGCCTTAAAAGAATGTAGGCTATTAATGGGTACAAGTAGAATACAAGGAAATGAGTCTCTTCTGTTCAGCAGGGTAAGGCAGTGATAGAGTTGACTTCTTTGTTTTTATGACTGGCAGATAGGACACTAAGATTTCCCCTCCAGTATCTACATCAGCACTTCATTGCCTTATCTAGTGAAGGTAAATTTTTAACTCTCAGTGAACCATGCCAGCTGAAAGTCTGTAAATAGGCTTAACCCGGTGTGGTGGGTTGAACTTGGACATGCCAGGTGCTCCAGTGTGGGTCCCCTGTGGAGTCACAAGTCCTGCCAGCAAACCTGCTCCAGCACAGGCTTCTCCACAGGGATACAGCCTCCTTTGGACACCCCCCCTGACCTTGTGTAGTGTTCTCCATGGGCTACAGGTGGAGATCTGCTCCTCCATGGACCTCCATGGACTGCAGGGGCACAGCTGCCTCACCATGGGCTGCACCAGAGGCTGCAGAGGCATCTCTGCTCCGGTACCTGGAGCACCTCCTGGCCACTTTCTGCACTGACCTTGGGGTCTGCAGGGCTGTTTCTTTCACTCCTCTCTCTGGCTGCAGTTCTGCAGGGTGTTTCACATGTGCATGTACACACAAACACATAAACACACTGTTGCACAGTAACTTTTCCCCCCCTTCTTAAATATGTTATCCCAGAGTCACTACCACTATTGCTGATGGATTCGGCCTTGACCAGCAGTGGGTCTGTCTTGGAGCTGCCTGGCATTGGCTTTATTGGATGTGAGGGAGGCTTCTGCAGCCTCTCACAGAACCCACCTCTGTAGCCCCTCCTACTACCAAAACCTTGTCACACAAACCGAATATGCCTGGCAAGGTTGTAACTGCATGTAAATCTTTGGCATCTAGCCATTGCTATTAAAAGCTGTTACCATGGCAGCAAAATCAGTGATAGCACACTAGTGTGGGGCGCAGCTTTGAGTTTCCAGGTATGGAGTTTTGTTGTCGTAGATGCAAAGCATGCATTACCATCTTTAATTATCCTGCTTGCCCAGAACTTAGAGAAAAGTTTCCACCTTCAGTGATGAGCTTAACTTTAACTTAACAGATCTCATACTACCGATTTTTTTTTTTTTAATGATGCTTTAGATCAGTAGCTTTTTGTTCAAGTGGCAAGCTAATTCTCTTAAGTCTGAATTTCCTGTCCACGCAGCATCCTGTGTTTTGATTCCTATTTTAGAAGGTAATTTACTTGTTTGAACAAGTAAATTGTTCCACTTCCCTGTTAGAGAGTAGCACCTTAATTGTACAGAGAAATAATTTATTTTTGTGTTTTGAACTAGCTCCTTAGCTCATATTTCAAATACATACAGGTTTCCTATTTCAGGAAACATTTGTAAGTGTGTGAAAAAGGTAGAAGTGAAAGTCAGTGGACTCTTGAACTAAGTTTTCTGCTGTCTATCCACAGTGGACTACTGTAGGTTGCTTGGGTTCTAAATTAATACCATACTTTTCAAAGAGAAATACTTCCTTTTACTTCTCCAAAATGGTGTATGTTTAGATACTCACTGGCAATACTGCATTGCTAAAAATTATGAGAAATAAAGTTAAGGTATTCTGAAGTAGCTCCTAATAACATGCTCCAAATCAAGAAAAAATTGTCCAAATGAACTTGATTATGACAGAATAGAGGTCTCCAGGTTGCCTTTGTAAGCCTTGACAAAGAGGGTCCTAAAGTGTTCCATATGCTTGGCAGACTTCAATCACTGGATGCAGAAGGCGACAAGGCTTGCTTTTTATGATTAACAGAAAATAACTAGGATATATTGTGTTCTACTGTAAACAAGTGATGCTAGAATCTTCCAAAGTGTGCTGGTTTTAAAACAAGCAAGCAAACAAACAAGCAAGCTATTATTACGGCTCAAAGTCAGGATGTGTAGATGAGTTCTCTATGTGTGGTCAGTCATCTCCTGTGCATGTGGAAAATAGAATTCAGCATGTTGTGAAAGTGTGCAGACAAGACAGACTTACAGATGTGTCAGGATGATTTTTTGTGATGGTTTTGTTTTCAAGTGGTCATTTACAAGGATGGAAACCTTGGAATGAGAAACCAACGCAGCACAACAGCAGGGGAGCATTTGTAAGAAATGGAAGGTCTCTCCTAAATTCTTTGATGTCAGAGTGAAATATTTCATGTTTCTGTGAAAAATGTAGTATTAAAATAACAANTTCAAGTGGTACAAGGATGGAAACCTTGGAATGAGAAACCAACGCAGCACAACAGCAGGGGAGCATTTGTAAGAAATGGAAGGTCTCTCCTAAATTCTTTGATGTCAGAGTGAAATATTTCATGTTTCTGTGAAAAATGTAGTATTAAAATAACAAATGTTTCTTCCCCTTTCATTTTTGAAAGGGAACATTCTGAAAGAATTTGTAGGAAAGAAAAAATATTGCTGTTTTGGGAAGACTGTAAGAAGCTAGCTTAACAGCTTTCATGTTTGACTTCTGTGCTCAAAAAAGGGGCTCAGAAGGACTCAAATCTCTGTTGTCCTAAGCTGATATTTCTAAGGCATATTAGGGTAATGTGCTAAATATTATACTTGAATCCCCAAAAGTTAAAAGATCTGTGTTTCTGTAATTTGATTCTGAAATCAGCAAGTGTATGGAGATGTGAGATCATAGGCAGGTAACCTGCATGTCAGTTTGAGTAAAAGGGTGCTCCTTATGAGCATGGTGTAGAAACTGGATGTTATGATGACACATACCTTATGTAAGGTTTTTATGGATTAATCTTAGGAAGTATTTCAGAGAAGATCAGTATTGCTTCCCCATTTTAGAATGCAGGTGCTAAGGCAGATTTAAAGCACTTTGGCTCCTTCTAATACACAAATAGTACATAATTAGAAGAAAGCTAAATTACACAACTCTGACAGCCTGTTTTCCAGTGCAAAGATTTTTACCAAAATACATAATAAAACATACTTTGTTTCAAAAATTTAAGATAAATTTATTTAGTGTTTTTCAGGAAAGTAAGGTAATTGGGAGAAAGAGGTCATAATAAGACATTGATTCTTATGGTGTATTTAGTGATGTCATTTAAGCCTGTTCTGAGAAATGTTCCTGTTTTTCAAATATAGGGCACATCAAATGAAACTACTAGGTGACAAAATGAGAACAAACCTATTCTTCATACATCATGTTGTAGAGCTGTAAAGCCCTTTATGCAGGATGTTGTGTATATAAAGAATATAAATGTTCAGAAAATATTTGAGTAATTTCAAGAAAGAACTGTTCTGGGGATTATTAATCATACAAGCTTCATATCTGATTCTGAAAGTTCCTGACACTGAAGCGCCAAACATTTCTATTACTCATAGGAAGTATTTGTTTGCTTGTACTGTTCCTAAACTTTTGTTAGGGATAGGAAGCTGCAGTAGATAAGCCTTTTAGATTCTCATCTAGCAGTCAGGTTTTGTGTTGAAGATCTTGCAAGAACTGGAATGGTTGTTACCTGGCTTGTACTGAATGAAACCTATTTTTGAGAGAGGAGCAACCACCGAAAAGAAGAAATGGGAAGAAATGTGAGAGAAAAAAAAAAATTTACGTATTTTGAAAAAATATTTCATTCAAAAATAGAATCTTCAGAATTTACAAAATTTGCTCATGGGCAGCCAGTAAACCAGAAATGAAAATTGACAGGACCTGTCAAGTAGGCTGCTGGGGAAGCTCATTCCCTGCCTGATCTGCATCTCACCCTTCAGCCTGCCTGGAAGGGACTTGTCAAATTTGGCTTTCTATCCACAGCAAGTGAAGTTGATGTGTTTTTTTAGTTGTCTGGTTATTGGTTTTTGTAGGTCAAGGGGAAGCTGTTTCTTAAATGTGGACAGCTGAATTTTCAGCAGGGAACTTCTCAACCAGCTCTACTCTACCAGACGCTATGTAGCTCAGTGACTTGACACAGGTATTATTTTTTGGAGGTTGTTATTATGATTTGGATGTTTTGGTTTCACTTTTGCCACATAATTGGGTTCATCTTTGAAGTATTTCTTACAAACAGCTGCAGCAAACTTCCTAGACTGTTTTGGATAGTTTATGCTTCACTGTCTAAAACAGTTTGAGGGAGAGCAAACACTTTGTCTCTTCTGTATTGTAGTTTTAAGTACAGTAAGTGCTTTGATGGATCTCCTTTGGAAAACTTAGTGTGGAATTAACAGAGCTGATCTGCCTGGAAAAACAAAACAAAACAAAAAACAAAAACAAAACAAAAAAAAAC